>JAOEHX010044890.1:0-49684 GCA_025448015.1 Bolborhynchus lineola
TATGATGGACAGTGGCTTAGCAACTTCATTTGCCAGCTCCTTCAGGACCCACAGATGGATTTCATCAGGTCCCATGGGCTTGTATACATTCAGGTTCTTAAGATGGGCTTGAACCAGATCCTTTCCTACAGTGGGCCCAGGGTCTTCATTCTCACTGTCCTTGCATCTGCCTTCCAAGACTTGGGTGGTGTGGTCGGGGCGTTTGCCAGTGGAGACTGAGGCAAAGAAGTTATTAAGAACCTCAGCTTTCTCCAAATCCAGGATAGCCAGATTTCCTGATAGCTTCCAGAGGGTGCCCATGTTGTCTCTAGTCTGTCTTTTACTAGCAATGTGCCTATAGAATCCCTTCCTCTTATCTTTAGCATCCCTAGCCAAGTTTAATTCTAAGTGGGCCTTAGCTTTCTTAACTTGCTCCCTAGTTTCCCAGACAACATCCCTGTATTCTTCCCATGCCACCTCTCCTTGCTTCCACCTTTTATAAGCCTCTTTTTTCCTTGTGGTCCTTGTCCATCCAAGGAGGTCTCCTGGCCCTCCTGCAGCACTTCCTTCCAGTAGGGATGCAGCACTCCTGAGCTTGCAGCAGGTGATCCTTGAATATCAACCAACAGTCTCGGGCCCCCCTGCCCTCTAGGGCTATATCCCATGGAACTTTACTAAGCAGGTTCCTGAAGAGGACAAAGTCTGCTCTCTTGCAGTCCAGGGCAGTGAGCTTGCTGCACGCTCTTCTCACTGGCCTGAGGATCTCGAATTTGACCATCTCATGAACACTGCAATCAAGGCTGCCCTGGAGCCTCACATTTCCAATCAGCTCTTCCCTGTTGGTGAGCATAAGGCCAAGCATGGCACTCTCCTTGTCAGCTCCTCTACTACTTGCAGAAGGAAGTTGTCTTCCACACAATCAAAGAACCTCCTGGATTGCTTGTGCCAGGCCGTACCATCGCTCCAACAGATATCAGGGCGATTGAAGTCCCCCATAAGAACAAGGGCCTGAGAGCATGAGGCTGCTCCTATCTGTCTATTGAGTGCTTCATCCACCAAGTCCTCTTGACCATGCTGTTTGTAACAGATCCTCACAATAATGGCTCCTATGTCTGTTCTCCCTTTAACACTGACCCACAAACTCCCTGTCCCCAGACAGAGTTCCATACTCTCCAGCCTATCCCTAACATAAATAGCAACTCCCCCTCCCTGTCTGCAGGTCCTGTCTTTTCTAAAGAGCCTGTAACCTTCCATTCCAACACACCAGTCATAGGATCCATCCCACCATTTTTCTGTGATACCTATTACATCATACCCCCGTAGACATGCACACATCTCTAATTCCTCTTGTTTGTTCCCCATGCTACGGGCGTTTGTATAGAGGCATCTGAGCTGACCTCCAAATGAAGCCACCTCATTGGCTGGAGAGACTGAAATATCTCTATATGGTTCCATGCATTTCTGCTGCAGCATAGTCCAGTGCAAAATTAGTATATTGTATCTGTTATGAGGTTTTACTTCCTACTTTCATTGACATGTTTTATTTCAATTATGTGAGGCTGTATATTGCAGCTCACAGGTTGTTTGAAACTAAATAAGGTGTTCTGGTTTTGGAGCAAATGAGCATGCCATCTTTCAAGAGATATGCTTTATTGGTGATTACCAACATGCTATTTCTTTAATAATGAACATAAATTTCAGATTTAGATCTAGTTTTATTTTCAGCAGATTGCGGTCGTGCGGGTAGCTGTCAGTCAACCAACAGTCATCTTCAAATAAAAGTGCTTCAAATCCTCCATAGTAAATGTACCTCCATATATCTTAACTCTTGGTCAGAAATATTCAAGAATTTCAAAATACTCTGCCTTCAATGCCATTCAAAATCACATTTCCCAGACACCTGTGGTCAAAGCAATTACTTACCACCAGGAATTGCAGTGACACGCTTGTTTCCAATGTGCAGATGCAGTACGAACAGGCCTATTTGTGATTCTACCTTCTGCATGTGGGAGTCTACATTTCCAAAAGTCAACTTAGTACAACGAATCACTTTGAGGCAAGTGCAGTCAGTACTTCTGTTATTCATGTTTGATGAAAAAATCCTTCTTATTAATTCTGTAGGTTGCCTATACCATTGTCTTAAAGTAATTGCCATGTTGCAGTCTTTCTTTTGGCTGCATTAATTAGCTAAGTTTAATTACATTCTGTGTAAAAGCTGTTTGTGTCACCTCTCATAGGCATTGCAGCAACTTCCTGTGCCAAACCTCCATTTGCTGCATGTTAGGATAGGAGTCCTCTAGTTGACGCATAAGATTAGTGATTTATATCTTTAAATATAATACTTCTGAATGTATTTCATTTTTTTCTTGTCTTTCGTTTTTGTCCTGTCACCCCTCAACCCTAACCCTCACCTCCCTTTATTCTTGACATCAAGGTAACTAAAGCAAGACCTTCTTGTAGTCTGTATAATTCAGGTTGTTGGAAAACTTTAGTAATGCTTTTTGAAGAGTTCGTAGGAGTCTGACATATGCATCTGGGGAAAAGCAGGAGTATCCCTTTATTTAGACCTTCACAAACTCTTCCATCACTTTTACTTCCCTTGGCTGTATACTGGGACCCTGTAGGGGAATGATATGATAGCATGGTAAATCAATGCTGGTTTGAATAGCTTTAGTAGTGGCTATTGCACAATTTATTTGGGATGATAAAAACTGGCATATGTACCTCAGGAGCTACGTCCCAGATTTTCTAACCTTTCTGGAAAAGAAAAATAAAAAGCCTGTGAAGAAGCTAGCAGAGTACAGAGAAGGGTAAACTTTGGATAATTGTTTCTTAGATTTTTTCCTGTTTTGCTTTATATTTTGAAGTCACTTTCCAGACTGTCCAGTGGATAATCAATATTTCAAAAGCTAAAAATTACGTTATGCTTGTACAACTTTTATAGTAACAATGAAAAGTACAAATATATTCTTGATAATGTTTTAACTGTACATTTGTGGAATAAAAGGTATGAACCTGGTAGCTGTTTGGGGGATTAAAGAATTGCTGAAGTAATTAGTCTAAGCTGTAATTATCTGTGTGATACCTGTTTTCATTTGAATCTGTGTGATTTCTCTTTTGAACAAATCTAAAATCATGCTGCTGACAAAGACCCAAGACAGCCAGAATGAACTGGGCCTTTAAAATGTATATGAAAAAAACAACAGCTCAATAAAAATGATCAAATTGCTAAACCACAAGTAAATTCATAGGGGTCTTTAAGAGTTTTAACTTAAAAAGTTTAAATAATTCTGGTCATATGATGCTGAGCTAGATTCTATGTTTCTTCATAGTTCTTGACTTTGCTGGTGTATAAGGAAAATTTATCAGTTGCCTGAAAGGATGAACTTTCCCTTTTCCCAGTACCATCATGTAAGGTAGAAGGTGCTCCTGCCCATGGCAGGGGGTTGGAACCAGATCTTTAAGGTCCCGTCCAACTCAAATCATTCTATGATTCTATGAGGGCTGAAAGACTGGAAAGTAGACAGCCTATGGTTTGTGTCACCTGTAACATCTGCTTTGCTGTCAAGGACTGTAAAACAGCTCTGAACCAAAACGTTTGTCTTTGTTTGAGTGTGGCCAGGAAAGAGTACAAATGTCAACAGACAAGAATTAGGTAGAAAACAAATTTACTGCGTGCATTTGGATGTCATTGCAATTGTTTGAAATCCTGTAAGGCTCTGTTAAAACAATTAGTATTAGACATTTTAATTCAAATACCTTTGTGTTCCAGTGCCTTTAGAGATGGGGGAGATAGGGAGGGAATTGCTGAAGGAAATAGGTCAGGCTGGTTTTTTCACTGATGGCTAGACTGAAATACTTCTGTAAATAATTGCAGGGATGTATTTGTATCATTACACCATTGCATCATTTTTGCAAGGCACTGCAGACAGATATGCATCCATCCTGACAAGATTCCTGCTAGTATAAACACTTCCTTTCCCATATATTCTTCAGCAAACATGATTAATTTCTGCCCCAAAGGGTCCTTTTCTTGGCTTTATTTAATGCTTGTGTACCTTTCTATTTTCTACCTTTAGGACACTGCTAATATTATATTAGTATCATCAAGCTGAAATCCAAAGCAGTCTAAAATGATGTTAAAATGAGTTCAGTCTCCATAAACATTTTTATGACTTTTCCTATACAGTCATTCATATCCAAGCAGCAAATTTATACAAATGTTGTTTGTTCATGCTGCATGCAAAAAAAGGAGTGAAAACTGAGAGAAATTGCTGATAAAGAATAAAGAGATAAAACAGCTAGTCAGTCACCTGATCAAGAAACATATCATAAAACTAGATTAAGGGTTTAGATGATAAGATGATGTTTGCTAATGGATGGTAACCTCCTCAGTATCATGCAAATCTTGGAAGTATGTTTATTTTCATTATAATAAATATAGAAGGAATCACGTAAGTCTGATTTGGGGGCTGGGGGATTTTTCTTGTTTTTAATTTGAATGATCAGTTATAATATCAAAGTATTTTTATGGAATACCTAAAGGGTTTTGAAGGTATATTTGTCATGAGTGCCTTATTTAATTACATTTTGTGTATAAATTTTATTTACATACAGTACAAAATACAACAAGATATTTTAGTGCCTCCTTTCATCTTGCAACACATCTGCTGTTCTCTGGCTGCTGCTTTTGCCTTCTGCTTCAAACTGCCCTTGCAAACAAACCTACAGCCATTCTTCCTAGGCCACTGCAAAACAGGCAGACACAACCACAATTAAGCATGATCAAGTACCTCTCTCTGAAATTCTTGGTCTGTGTTAGGCCTTTGTCTAGCTATTGCCTTTTAGTTTAAAAGTCGGTTCTTTTAATTATGCAGTAGCAGTTAATGGTTGTACCCGATGATTTTACAGGTATTTTCCAATGCAACTGATTGTACAATTCCAGGATTCTATGATTTATTGAATGGGGCTTAATCTCTAACACAAGTAGAGCAGTCTGGACAGTATTTGTGGCAAGATAATGTATGGATCCAATATAAATGAAAAAAAATCACATGCTGTGCATATAAATATAGACATTTAACTTTTATACTTTCAACTGTCATAGGCATTACCTAACAGTAAGAAAATTAACACGAAAAAGGCAATTTTTTCTAGCAACTGATAATAAAAGTATCAATTTTGTATCCTGTACTTCTCTCAAAATTGCATATTTATTTTTTCTATGAAGCAGATTGATTATGGCTGTGTCTAAGATGCAGCTATTGTAAAAGTGAAGCAATTATGTATATTCTTTCCTGTGTCATGCTCACAATTTATAGTGTCTGTTATTGGAAATTCACACCAGATTTCAGATTGAGGTTTCTCATCCTAAACATGCACAGGTCAACAGATGATCTGAAACAATCTTTTGGAACAATATCTAGAATTTTTCCTGGGGGAAAAAAAAAAAAAAGCTGGTAGTAGCTGATGTCTGCATTTGTTTCACGTTTCTGATCACTTTCTTAAGATTAAAAAATTACCTTTAAATTGACTTTTTCTTGTTTTATTTCCCCAATTGGCTGGACACAAGACAAGACTCCTTTCTAAAGCGCTGGAGTAGAAAGGTGTTTGGAGAAAGTTCAGCAATTTTGTTGGGCAGTGCCTTCAGGTAACTGCTTTTCCCAAAAGATGCACTGTTAAGAGTACCACTGGCTGCTTCTCTGTAAAAGGCTCAGAAAGGCAAACATCATAAGAGGAATGAGAAAAGGAGGCCTACTTGCCTTCTAGCAAAATTCTGAATTCATCTCATGAATTTTTCTTACTTGGTTGACATTAAGAGTTTCCTTGTCTTGCATGTTCTTCAGTTCTTTTTTTTAACTTATTGCTCATGCTGTGATGTACAACTCCTTCCTTTCTTCTCCCTTACTCAGTCTCAATGGACAATTAAATGTTTAGTGTAGCTTTGGGGAAAAAGATCTTATCTGGAAGCAAGAATCCTCATAATTTATGACAACTGTCAAAACTTCAGGCACAGTGGTTTTAAAAGTCTTTGCTGATGAAAGCTCCCACTTACGGGAAGGTCTGACCTGTATGAGTGGTACAGTACATTTTTGAGCTTTGCTTCTGTGCCTGGGGGTACTACAAATCAGGGGCTTCTGAGTACAGGAAGGCATGACGACTTGTGTGGAGGGACTAGGCTTGCACCATTTATGGATAAATTCTGTCTTACTGCAAAGTGTCAAACCTCATGAAATTCCAGACAAAAAGTATTTTTGTGATGTCAATTGACATATTAAGAAACTGAACACTTTTTTTGAACATTTTTTTTTTTTTTTCAGTAAGAACTTACTTTTACACAATATATAGCTGTTGTAAGACATTGGGTAGGACACATACTGAGGTATCTGTGGTCAAAGCTAGATGTGTTCATCTCATATCAATGGGATGATGGGAAGAGGGTGATGGCCATGCTTCATTGCTTCACTGTCTGTAAGTCCTCACTTGCCTGAGCCAGAGTCTACTGTAGTGGAATGACTGGATCACTGCAGCCATGGATATTTAGGACCAGGCGGTGGAGAAGATTGTCTATATTTCTTGATGCTTCTTTGTCATAAATAAAGTTAAATGGGTGAGGAAAAGTACTTTGGTTTTTGATAAGTATTTCTTCTTGCTGCACTTCCAGTGGGGATGTGTTGCTAGTTTAATGATGGACTGTGCTTCAAGCCAGCTGTTAGTGAACAGATGTGCAGGGAATTCACTCAATTTTATTTTTAAAACTGAAACCCTGTTTTTCTTGTCTTCAAACACTTCATGATTGCAGTCGGCAACCCCTAGGATTTTGGGAATTAGTAATGGATACTTTCACAGCTTTGGTGCAGTTTTAGTTGCTGTTTCCCTAAGTCTTTTTTACTAAGCAGTTTGTACTATTTTTATTGTAATGCATTTTTCTGGCATGGCCTTCAGATCTAATCTTAAAAGCTTCCTTTTAATATTGACATTGGAAAGAAGTTACTGTGCTGATGGTCACGGTACAGGTGGCTACAATTTCTCTGCTCCTATTTGTGTTCCAATGCATAGCTAAATTCCACAGTTTTTAAATGCAGTTTGTAAAGTGATTTTGGTCTTGATTTCAGAAGCCATTTAAAGTGAAAGGTACATGCAGTGAATTAGATATCAGACCTTAAAATATTCACTTTGAAAGCTGCCTGACTTCTTCATGTTTGGATGTAAATGTCGAGGGTAAAAAAACCCCAACAAAACAGTATTGTGTCCCACTGATGAACGACTCCTTACTTTCACCAAGAGTCATAAGATAGCCATGAATTTCCCCACCTGTTGTGTCTATTTGGCCTCAAAAAAAGGAGGACATGTCTTTGGTTCAGGTCTTACAAGAACTTCATGGCTAGAGAATTCACCTGGAATTTAGGATTCAAATCATAAAATCCCATATGTGCTTGAGGGGAGTTGAGGACTGGGTCATGGCTTTCACTACAGTGTTATAAATTCTAAGTAATGGAGTACCTAAAAATTGTCATTCTCTCAACATCTGCTGCTGAAGCCTTTACAGGTCACATGAAAAAAATTGCATATTTATTTTAGAGTGAAAATAAAATGGGTAATTTGGTGGAAAGTTTATGTGGGAAGCTTATTCAATAATGGGGGGAGAGTTTGCTTCTGGTTTATGTTTCAGTTAATTTTAAATATTTTAATAGAAAACATAGTAAAGGCAACTGCTGAGATAGACGAATCCATCTCGATCCCCAGAATAGTCTATAGCTGTGTGACTGGGCTTGAATGTTGGAAAAATAACCCATCAGGAAAGAGAAAGATTTAGAAGTAACTCAGATCTGTGGAAATTGTTTAGCCGGTAGGGCATTATGCCAGACAATAACCCACAGCAATCAAATTGGTTCATGGATCTTGAATAGTGACACTTTCCTGAAGTGGCATCTTTCTTTGATGTTAAAAATGCTCTGTGCATACATAAAATATTTCATGATAACCATAAGGAATCCTAGTTCTTTAAATCATTTTGGTTTCATGCAAAATTATTGATCCCAAGCTAGGAAATAAGGATAGAGCTATGTTTCCTCTTTTCATTTACTTCCTCCTTCCATGTTGTTGAAAATATATTGAGCTGGAGAAACAACTGCACTGAGACCCTAGTGGCTGAATGCACAAAGCAGCCTCATCCAGGCACACAAGTTGTCAGCAGAAGATAGGATGAGTTCCAGACAGTGAAGCTCTTATAAGTGTCAAACTCCTGATAAGTGATTTCAGTGCCTGATCCTGATGCATGTGAAGTGACGCTTTAATTTGCAATTGAATGACAAAGTCCTCAAAGTCCTCAAGTCATCCTTATCTCTTGAGTAATTGAAGTAAGACTGCAGTGTAGAAACTCATTATGATTATTCTGTGTCATTTTGCAACTTTGGAAAGGAATTTTTATCATTACATTGCTCTCTGGCATATTTTTATTAGCACTGAGCTGCAAATGAGACTTGCACATAGATTACATGCTTGTATTTACAGATGAAATTGGAGATTAAAAAGAAAATGCATCTTGCGTACATGCTAATTCTGCAGAGCCTCTCTGACATTGATCTTTACACTTTACAATAGTTTCTTTCAACCTCTGCTGAGAAAATAAAAATGTAACTATTGTTTGCAACTGTTATTTGTTGCTGTTCGTACTAGAGCAAGGGATGGTTTTATAGTTATTTTATAAGTGGAGATTGATCTAATGAAGTAATTAGAGTAAGTTAAGATAAAATCTAAGATCAGAAACTTCAAAATGAAAGACAAAATATTTTCTACTGTCTGATGCGCTTCTCTCTGTTTCCTGGAGCTAGAGAATGATAATTTTTGGAGCATTTTCTGCCCTGTTAGAACTTGAAAGTAGAGCTGGAAGCCTTTCAAGAGATGGTTTTCTCTCTTTTGGGAGTTTGCAGAAGGGGCACTAGCCACTGCACTGAGTCCTTAATTTGTAAAAAGTAGATTAGGAACTATCTGGCAGCAGTTACCAAATTATCTGCATATGCAGTGGGCTAGATCCATTGATAGTCTATGGGTACTTTATTTCCCTTTGCCTAAAAGAGGGAGCATTGCTCTTTTTTTCCCTACAGGGTCTGAGGAAGTGAGACATACCAGCATGTTCTCTGCATTATTTATGATGCCATTTAACAAGTTACCTTAGGGATATAACACACAGAGAAATGAGACTCCCAAGGAATGAGGAGAAAGGTGAGAAAGCATGAGGGCCAGGAGGGTTCTGAGGTCTTTTTTTCTGTAATGGAGGTATAATGGTGATGCTCCATGTCCTGATGCTCCTCAAGGCTCATCCTGTAGTTGGATGCATTAAAGGATGAGTTTAAATAAAAGCCTGTTGGCAGTGGAAGCACATGAACCACTGAGTCTCTGGATTGTGAGTTGCCAAACAAGTGGAACAGATCCCAAGCTGAGCTCTGTAGCTCTGGGATGGAAAAAAGGCATAAGCTGGGTCTAAGCTGACCTCTTATTTTTTATGTCTTTCTAGAACTGGCCATTGTCCTATCTCTTGCACAAGATGTTTATGCTGGCCGCAGCCCTGAGATTGCTGAATCCCAAATGTGCCAGGTGAGTCCTCTTTCCCTTTGCTGGAATTCTTCCTTGTGGGAAAAACAATAGTAGGTCTGTACTTTAGTTATAGTGGTAAATTACATACAGAAATTAGTGTCCTGACTTTTTGCTGCTATTTACAACCAACTATGATCAATTTACAGCACACTGTGTTACTTTATGACCTTAAGGGTGTCATAATGCAGCTTCTCCACATTCTTACCAGATTTGGTCTGCAAGCCTTCCCCTATTCCTGAATTCTGGAGTGTATAAGGAGGGGTTGTTTTGTTTGCTGTTGAGACTGGATTTTTCTCCTTTGCAGGAACATTTTTCTGTGTGAATGCAATATTTTCATGTCTGAGCTCTATTTGTTTTGGAACATGAAAGAATGGACCTTCGTCAGCTGCCCTGGCTGTGACCCCTCCCAGCTTCTTGTGCACTCCCAAGCTACTCACTAGTGGATTGGTGTGAGGAACATAAGAGGCATTGATTCTGTGTAAGTATTGCTCAGCCATAATGAAAACACCCCCATGTTGTCAGCATTGTTTCCAGCAGAAATCCAAAACATGGCGCCATATTAGGTACTATGAAGAAAATTAACTCTATCCAGAAAAACCAGCACAAAAACAGATGACCCATGCAATTATATGCTTTAGTTTGTAGAAAGTGTTGCACAAATCTTTGGCTCATGACTATAAAGTAGAGATAAATGTCAGCAAAATCAAATGGTGGAAATGAATCTAGTGAGGAATTAACTTAGAAGTTGCCACTGTTTTAATGTCTTGTTCCCAAGGTAAATGGGACAGAAGACAAAGTATCTCCCCTCTGCAGCAGTGATAATGGTTGATTATCTGCCCTCAGATCAGCTCTTCTGGGACAACACCGCATTCTCCATGACTATCTGGTGCTGTGTTTTCTGGGATGGCAGAGGGTCATTCTGACCTAGACACACCCCCTGCTGACAAAGTTTGTAAAGCAGCTGAAGTTTATGCCTTGGTATTACTTTATCTTTGGGAAATCTTTGCTCCCTGGATGCACTGTGATTTGGGTTGAATTTGTAGGAGATGGCCTAAATTGGTGAACGAAACTTCAGGAATTTGGCCTAATAACAAAGGTGTTCTCAGTCTGAGTGCTCTAAATTATGCTCTGCTAGAGTATACTTCTTGCAGGGGATTCCCTGGAAGACTGTATCCCTGTGCAAGACACCCACATTACATGCCTTAGAATGAGCAATCTGACCACCTTTACAAATATGCTATAAACAGAACTGAATATGACTGGTGATTGATATACCCTACATGGGCGAAAAGGATAAATTTCTATTTTTTGAGCTCTTTATTTATCTTTTCTTACTTTTCTGAGGATGTGAGCTGCCTCATGCATACTAATTGCTATGGTAGTATAAATAGTAAGGAACAGTTGTCTCCAAAAATTATAAAGTTATTATTGTTATTTTTGAAAAGATGTGGATTTTAAAGATCAAAAAGGCTAGTAGAGGCATAATACATAAAACTTGACATTTTGTTCATTTTTATGAACTCTGTTTCAGTCAGGGACAGTGATTTGAAAGCTGCAAAACCGGTGAAATAGAGGTGTCTTGCTGTGTCTCCAGATTCGTGTTTGTGTATGAGGAGCACTGATTTATACTAAGAATTTCAATCCAGCTTCAATCAAGTCATAAACTCCACTTGTCACTCAGTAATTACTTTCTTATCACACAAAGTCAGAAGAGCCCTTGTCAGTATTTTCAGGCTTCAACTGCCTCTGGTATGGTGGTTTCACCAGGCAGCAGTGCTGCCGCTAAGTGGCTCTGCTCTCAGTTTGTTTGTTCTGGATTGCTTCTCATCAGAGCAAGTTGGAGCTGCCTTAATATATCAGGGAGCTCTCATGAGGCCCTGCTCTAGCTCTGGATAGAGATCTTAGGGTCACTGGTAGCCTCAATGTATTCCATTTTTTCCCCCTGTGTTGGCATTTAAAGATGTCTTGCTAAAATTTGGCCCCTCATACTGTTGATAATAGGCAGCGATCTTGCTCTCATTTGCTTTACAACAAGCTGCAGTTCTATTCACTTGTGTTAAAAGCTGGGTCATTCAGAAGTGACAGGTTTGGCCAGTGCAAGGACTGTGGAAGGAACCTGAGAGAATTAGGTTTTGATGGATGCTTGGTATAAGCCAGGAACATACATAAATTTACATAATCAATTCATAATGTAAGAAGAAGTCATTTTGCTTTGTGTACAATAATGTATTCAGAAGCCTATTTCTATTTAATAAGCTTCAATATTTAATGCTCCCAGTTATACTTTAAGAGGCTTTTAAAAGAGGCAATTGGACCTGTACCAGTGCTCCAGCATCCTGTGCTGTTGCACACCTGCCTGGCCTGGCAATTTGGCTGGGCAAGGCAGGTGCCTCTTCAGCTGAGTGCTTGCCTCCGAGTGATTTCTGTACAGCACAAGATCTACTATCCAGTCTACAGGAGAAACCCAGGCTGTTTCTTGTGCAGGAGACAATGCTATGGAGAATGTAGGGAAAGAAAATACTGGTGATTTCAAAAGGATCAAGATTTAATCTCAGTGAGCTTTATGTCCATGCCTGGGATTCTTCCTCTTAGAGGAAGTCTTAGACTGCTTGGCTGTCACTCTTTATGTTGTATATCCATAAGATGCTCACTTGAATGAACTCAAGGGCAGTCTGTAACAACATGGTTTTCCTGAACTACTTGAGTATTTGGCCATCTTGTCCAAAATGCAGTAACCATTATAGGGTAAAATCATATAATTACAATTATGGAGCCTGAGAAGGCAAGACGAGATTCTTCTCTCAATTCACTTGTTTGGCTACCACTACAATTATGTGTTACATAAGATTTTCCTTATGGGTCAAATAGTTTAGTATCTGCTTGATTCCCATGTTATGTTCTCATATTTACAATCAGCTGTCATCGCTCTTGTCAGGTCCCAGGAAGAGAGATTTAAGCTTATGCATAAGGGACATCACTTTTATTTCTATCTTTGGCACTGCTTTGGGGACTGAATTTGTGAAAGTAACCTCCTGTCTCTCTGGTTTCTCTTCCCTCCCACCTTTATACGGCTTGCAAATTACCTGTGACATGGTTTTTTACTCTTTGCAGTGGCCATTTCTGACTGGGAGAGAAGGTTCTCCTTTAATGAAATGAAAGGAAGGACCTCTGGATGTGAAGTTGTGAGCTGCCGCAGCTCAGGCAAAAGACTTGATGGGATGGCAGGATTGGTTCCCTCCCAGCAGGGGACTTGTTCCTTGCCTCTTGCTGTGTGTTATATGAGCACAGTGGTTAGCTTAATGGAGATCTAGCCCTGGCTGCTCTTACCTCCTAGGCACTAAACTAATGTAAACAACAGTCACAGGGTCTTTTCCTCTGAGAGCTTAAAAATGTGTTGCTTTAACACTGCAAACCTGACAAGTGTCTATGTTTTTTCTTATGGTTTTGGTGTGTTGGGTAAGTTTTTACTCCTGGGACTTGAAAAGGCACTTGGAAAAGGCTCTTTTAGGAAGTTAGCTTTATTTTAATCATAATGCAGCTTTCAAGGCACACTGGTTGTGTTTATTATTTTGAGTTATGTTTAATGGTTTCTGTTTTCCTCTTGTGCATATTTATTTTTATCATCTACTTTGCTCTGTATTTAAAGTCTAGGATGCTTTCATAGGCAGGTGCTACATAAATAAAGTGTCTTATTATTTTAATAAGCTGCAGCAGGACAGCAATTAGAAAAGTCCATCTGTTCTTATCGCCTTTTTAATCATTGGTATTACTGGGATTTACTGTTCACGGAGAAAGTTGAAGTGGAAAGAACTTCTATGTGAGAGAAAGGAACTACTCCTCTCTCTCATATGCCCACTGAAGAATGGTTCCCTGAAGGCATTAAAATACATGGAGTAGGTTATATTTTAGGATTATGTCCAGTCTTTCTCTTCCTGCCTCTTACGACATTATGGAAAGGATTAGTTATGGCAGTACAGCTATGCAGGAAAATACGCAGCCATCTGTGCTCAAAATGTTTGTCATGTGTATACAAGCAGAAGGGTTTCCACTGGGCCTTGCATTAAACACCTGAACCGAACATTTCTAAAGGGTCAGAAATATTCTTTTAGCTGATATTCTTCTGGTTATTTGTTATTGCTGCAAAACTCCTTGCTTCCAAAAGCAAGCTAGTCTTGAAAGAAAAAAGTGTCAAAATGATGCTTTTAAAAGAGAAGAAAAAAAACCAGAAAGTACTATTTCCAGCTGGGAATACTAGCAAAAAAGCTAGAAATCTCTTGAGAAGTACAGTTTTTCTGTGATTTTCAACTGAAAGTAGAAAGTTGTGGTGGAACAAAGCTGGGGGTGGCAAATTGCAGCTGCAGGCACATTAGCCAGGTCCGAGGCTGCCCTAGTGCTTACTCTCAGCTCCGCAGCATCAGGCTGTGCTGGCACACCTTCAGCCAGCCACCTCACCGATGGTCTCCCTTTTCCTTTTTGGACTAGTAACTGTTTCTGAGTGTGTACTGTATGAGTGTGTAGTAGAAAGTGACCAAGATCTAAATTGATATCTAAGCTTGACTGCTGTTTAAATAATCACTCTGATGTTTAGCTATTATGAACTGTAATCATGAAGACGTTTTTCTCTGGAGATAATCTGTATTTCCTATGTTGAGTTTCTGACTCAGTGTGAGGTACTTTTTGACTTACACTACTGTAAATCTGTTCAGACTGCTACTTTGTACACATTCTCCTTTTTTGCACATTGAGAAAGTGGAAAACTACATAGCGCAACTTAAATTTTATTGAAATCTATGTCACTGTCCATTGCATTTTGAACATAAGCATGCCTACAAACATGTTCTGTACTACAGGAGTGTACACTTTATTTTCACTGAAACTCATTCTTTGCAGGTTTGATTGCAAGCTTTCTTCTTTTTTGTTGCAGTCATCAGAATTTGTTACTTTAATCTGTAATATTTATTGCGTAAAAGGTACCTGAGGCATTTTGTTGTTGCTGCAAACTGAGAAATCAGTTATAATTTCACCAGAGAACAGAATTTTTTCTTCTTGCCAGAAGATAGATTCTTTCTTGGAGAAATACAGCTAGTCTCTTGCTGAAGGAGGTCAGACTGCCTGAATTCTTGGGGGTCTGCCTTCTCCAAGGGAGGGTAGAATTCAGCATCTGAGTAGCACAGGCTAATATTACAAAGCTTAGTTTCTGAAATATGGGATTTTTGCAATTGGTTAAAATATTTGGTTTAATTATGTTGGTTGATTTATTTTCCTGAAATTTAGAAAACATAGGGGCACTGCATATTTCTTATCACTATTATAAGGCATTTTTTTAAACATGTAAAATTTCTTTAATCTTTGTGTCTTTGGAACTTATTGCTTGCATTATATTTCTGCCTAAATGCATTTAGAACAAATGATGGTTTAACTGTAATTCTTCTTAACCATCATTTTCTTGGCATTCAAACAAGCTGAATCTGATGTACCTCAAGTGACAAGGTATTTCTATCACTACAACATCTTACTGTTGACTGGAGAAGTTGTCCAAACACAGGACAAAAAATAGTTATCACCGAGTTTAAGAGTGTAAGCTACAACTGGCAGGTATAGTCAGATGGGAAATGAAAGTAGTGCTGCTAGTTAAGATGATAGAGCTCTCAAAGCAGTAGAAGCTTAAGCATGATGCTTGTTTTACAGGCATTGGGTAAGGCAGTACTCTAAGGAGATTTGGAAAACGGCAATAAAACAGATTGCAGATGTTTCTGAGACACTGAAAGGAGGAATGTGATGAAGTATAAAGGTAACCGTTTCAGAACTGAACAAGAGTTTGGTGGGGGCTGGCTGGAGTTATCCAAAGGACCAGTTGCTATGCGCTCCTCTTCCGCAGCCTCCAGATGTTATTGTGCCACCTTATAACAAATACCTGTAGGAAATATAAACTACCTTTCTGCTCAGAGAAGAGGTAGAAATACAGAAAAAAAAACAGTGAAAATGGGTTAGGAAAAGTAGCATTCTGTAGCTTCATCAAAACATCAGAGGAGCGGTGAAAGAGAAGATAGTGGTTAAGCAGCATAAATGAAGGGGAAATTTGTTACACACCTGTGATATGTATAGCTAAGTTAGCTTAATGTACATAATTTGTTTTCTACATTTTCAAGCTTCCTTGGCTGCATTCTGTGGAAAATGTCTATTTTGTATCATCACAGCATCTTATGGGTCATCCCAGTCCTGCTCTGTATGGTAAAAAGGTTTAGCTTTGGTTCATTTGTGTCTTTAATACGTTTTTTTTTCTTTCTTTTTTCTCTTAATCAAAATTAAAACACATTCAGTTTGAAAGGATGGGCTTATTGCTGTGAGTGGAAAAACTATGTTGTATGTTAGATCTTTCCTTGTGCAGCTTTACACTTAAGGCTCATTTAGCATTATTCTGCATATCACATGGATGAACAGTTACTTCTAGATGACAGCCTGCCATATTCTTCTTACAAACAGTATTGTGTTTTGGAAGCTTTGGGAACCAAATTTAGCAGTATTCCAGAGTATGTTTTACAAAATGTAACTATAGCAACTAAACCTTCACCACCAGATGATAACACAATTTGGTTTTAAATGAAACAAAAAAACTCCCACAGAACATCACCCCCTCTTGGTCCAACACCTACATGTTACACAGTGTATTATCTACTAGCTGGCTACCTGCATCATTAGACCTTTAGATTTAAAAAATACACCTGAACAAGGCAAATAGGTATAGTTACCTAGAAAAAAATGGAGTTTTGTGTCTTTTCACAGCACCTGTGCCTCACCAGCTTTATGTGCGTCACTGCAGCGGCTGTTCTGGTTGCAGGTGCTTTTTATTTTGTATTTCCCAGGTGCCACACGGTGGTGCTCCTGACTCCACATCACTCTGAGCTGGCTGAAAGAAGTTACGGGATTTGTATCAAAACTGATTTGGGAGAGAGGGCTAGCACTTAGTTCTGCAATGAAGGTGAGCCAGGCTATGGGATGAGGGAAGTGCTTTTCACCCAGGATTTGGCTACTTAGTCAGATATGGGAAGAAAGAGTTGAATAATGACAGCTGTTAAAAATCCTTGGTATTATGCAGGTATGCACACATATATATACATTAACTTCTTTTACATTTGATTACGATGTGAATTTTGCATGCCAGCTTTCTTTTGGTAGCTACCATGCATTCCCATTTTCTCTCTTTGATCAATAAGATTCATGTAGGTTCACAGCTCTGTATTCTCCTGGGAGCAAAGACAACATAATTTTGTCTAGGTCTATGAAAAAAATGTCAAGAAGCAAGGCAAAGGGAGGAGAGATGCACCACCTTCTCCATCTAAGGAGGGGCCAGTGCAGAATCAGGAGTTGCCTTGGTGGCCCCAGGCAGGATCCCCAAACTGGAGGGCAGCCAGCAGTGGTGTTGGCCTGGTGTTGATTGAAAGCTGTAAGAAAAGCTCTGTATCTAAGTGGACATCCTCATCTGTAGGAAGCTCACAGCTCTCTGAAACAAACAGGAATGATTTCATTGACTTGTGTGTACCTTGAATCTGGTCCTGTGAACTGTAGTGTCCTGCCAATTAAAGTTTAGTGGAAGTGTTTAGGAGTTCACTTCACCACTCATTGACGGTCTCTGATAGCTTTCCAGAAACTTGGATCAGGCATTTAGATATTTATGTGAGACTTGCTTTTAAATCATGGGAAGCCATCTTTTTGATCAATCCTTAAAAAATGATTGAATGCATGATCTACTTGTGTTCTGCTTTCATTCTTTTGTGAAAGTTTAATTTAATTTATATAATGTAGTGCACTGATGAGTGATCTGAAAGAGGAGCTCTAGTGAAGTACCTGTATATGCTACAGTATGAACTTTTAAGGCAGCCATGTTACCTATATTAACACTGTATTCTGAAATGTGTTATTAATAGCATAACTTTTTAAAGGTTTGTCTTTTCTGTCTTTGCATGTCTTTGGATTATTAATATAATTTATGTAAATCTTCCATAAAGCCATAACCTGACTACTGGAGAAAATGAACATGGTTTTAAGAATACTCTAAATTAGTGTCCAAATTATGGACATATCCAATAGTCTTATGAAATGTGATCCCCTGCATCTGAGGAAGTTTTTTAGTTCAAGAACTAAATTTAAGCAGAATTCTTTATTGTTATTAACTATAACTGTAAGTGATTCTCCAAAAGCAAGTAGTGAAGGTTACAGATGGGATGGAAGCTGGTATTGAGTAAAAACCAAAGCATTACCAGACATCACCAGGAAGCACCTCTCTATAGTATAGAAATAGACTGAGGGATAAAACAGGAAGCATTAACCCTGCCCATGTCTGACTACTGACAGTTTTGCACTTCAAGTGCAAAGTTACATCTAAACAAGTTATAAGCAGACATTTTGCTATTGATGTCAGTTTTTTAAATGCTGAATTGAATTTGTGCTCACTTGGAAGAAATTCTGATCAGAATTTTTTTCTCTGGGACTGAATGAAATGGAATCAACCAGACCAAACAAGAGAGCTCTCTGTTGTCTTTATTCAATGAGCATATGAAGTTTACAATAAAATCAGATCCCTGCCCACCCAAATCCTAATCAATACATTAAAGCATAAAATCTTGGTGCCAAAAAAAGTAATAAAATGTACATAGCTTGTTATATATACATATGTGTATATATATGCACATTTATATATATATATACTAGTGAAGACTTGGAGGGCTTATTTCCCTTGTTTATCTCCCAGAATGGACTAAAAGATTAATATTTTACTATTCTCAAATCAGAAGATACTGTGGAGAACTGGAATAAACTGCAAATAATGAGTCAGTCCCCAAAAGATGAATTCCAGGAATCATTAAGAATGTATAACTGTGTAGGAGGAATGCAAATTTACAGAAACATAGAACCAATGTGTCCTGACACAATCAGGATTGTTTTCTGCACTGTCTCACAGCTGACTTCCAATGCCATTGTAATATCTCAGTGCAGATCTCTTACCCGGATCTTGGATACCTTCCCCTTTTAAGCAAGAATTGCATATTTATTCATGCCTAAAAGGACTCCTTGGAAGCACAAGAACCTACATTTGCTCCTTCTATCCTAACAGGGGTACCCTTAGTTCCTCCTGGATTACAGCTCAGCCTACTTGCACATATCACTTTGTGCTCCTCTCTGCTACCAAGGGGAGAACACATCTTCAGGTTTGCTGATTCCACCACATCCTCTGGCAATAGACAACTTGAACAGTAAAACGTATAGATTGGTTTGCTTACATGAAGACAAAGGATTGAAAACAAAAGGTTACAAATAAAGCAATTTTAGTGCTTCCTTTTGTATGCCTTCTCGGTTGTTCCAACATATTTCATGGAGAATGCTGCTCTTGGGGCTAGCAGTGGGAGATCTGGAAAGTCCAGGTCTCTCACATATATTCCTGAGTACTGAATAACTTTTCTCTGTTTTCCTCCCTAGATATACTACATTCAGTTTCTCCTTGATTCACTGCAAATGGAGTATTGAAGGCTTGGAGAGAGGGGAGGTAAAAGGGTAATGGTCAGGAGGAGATACATTGTCTTTGCCATTTTCAGTTTTTCACTCTGCTCTCTGATACACCTGCCTTGCTGGATGTCTTTGTGTTTTAACTTATAATGCTGTTTTTCATGCTTAAATCGTTGTGGGTTATTTCTTCCAGTTTTGTTTTTACTCTTTTGCGGGTTTTTTTGGTGGATTTTTTTTTTTTTTAAATTCACATTATTAAGATAATACTTGCTGAAACTTCTCTATAATATCTGTGTAGTTGATGATCTCCCATGCCATACTAATTTTCTGAATGGATTGCATAAAGGCATTTTGATGAACTTACTTAGAACAGACAGAGGATGTTTACATTTGATACATCCATGTAAGTGAAAGCCACGTGTCTTTTTCAGTATTTATTCCTGGGGTTCATGGTCTAAACTAGTGTTTTCCCTTAGCTCCCTTCCTCTAATTTTCCAGAAGGGGTATATAGTCAAAATATTAGATTGGGTGATATGTGCAAAAATTGAGAAGTAGTTTGTTTTTGTGTTTTTGTGGGGGATAATAGCTTTAAAAATGTATTAATGCAAGAAGGAATGGAATTTCTTCTGCATGGAATAAAGTACTGTCAGAGAGTTCCCAGATGACTACATTTAATTATACTATGGCACAGCTAAGCTTAGCTTATTACATCCTGTGTCTCTTCCTGCGTTTCTGAGGAAACATTAAGTAAATTCATATAAGGTACTCCAGGCAGGAGCACACAGAAAAGATAACTAGAAACCCTCTGGTCAGTTTTAGCATCCAGATAATTCCTCTGCTGTGTTTTTTAATGGAGATGTTTTCTAGATCCTGTATGTAACTCTCAGTGTTACATACAGCCATCAGGCAGGAAACTTCAGTTAAACTATGAATGTTAATTTAGAAGGTTATTCATCTCAATAAATTAACCAAAAACTGCAAACAAGGAAATCCATGAATTCTGTGGGTGAAGGTTTCATGTAACACCTGTGTGGGTGAAGAAATCACCGGTAGACGAACTGTTAGTCCTGGGACACACATTCTGAGATGCTTGTTGTAAGATCTAGGAAGTATGAAAGCAACTTAAGCTACAAGAACACATCTATTGTTTCAGTGATCGTATTACTGTATGTGCTCCTTGCAAAGCAGTTGCATACTGACAAACACTTTAAAATCCAGTAATTCTGCAGGAAGCTGTATATATTTTTAAATATTTCATTCTTGCACACACCCATGTATATTATAAATATGTTATTCTGTTTGGCAAATGAAAAAAAAAAATCCTTCTGTGTGCATTTGCGTATGTAATTATGTATATGGATGCACAGATCCATACAAATGGACATGTAAATATTTTGGTTACTGAAATATGTTTTTGAATCCTTCTTGATGAATAAGTTGGACTAATAGTTATGTTTTAGGTTTTCATTTCTTTAAATGTATTCTTTTCAGCTGAAGGAGTTTATTACTCTGTGAGAAGGCTGTGCCTCCTGCTCTTGAATATCTTGGTAACTTCAATTTGCAAGGGGATGTCATTCACAATCACATTGTCTTCTCTGGTATGAAGTTCAGCATTACTGTTTGGTGACATGTAAACAAAGCTTCAAACTTTATCTTCCATTAATGAAGTTGAAGCGAGTTAATATAAAGACAAGTGAGAAAGCCAGAATCTGTCAATATTAATTCTTTCTTTATTGCTTCTGGGGTTGAAATGAATGAAAATGTCCATTATCATCAATTTATTTTGATTTCTTTACTTTCCCAAGTGACAATTTTTTTTTAATCAAATAATTTGTTTGACATTGAAAATGTCTAAAATTAGTAAAAAAATAAATGAAGAGGTGGTCAGGCTTAGGAGGTTATAAGCATAATGGTTTGCTGTGGTTTGTCTTGTTTCCAGAGAATGCAAAGTCTTCTAGTAAAAACAGAAAGTAGGTCAAGAGGACTGTATTAGTATGTTGGTGGTTAACATTCCTGGTTTTAAAGCAAACCCTAATTTCTACAGGTTTAATGGAAAATATTTGTTGCCATTTAATATTCATGGAAATTTATAAGAATGCTTGAAATAAATTAAACCCATTAATGATGAGATGTAAGTCAGTCTTTCATAGGGAGGATTTTGTCAAAAAGATTGAGTTCCTTGTTTATCTTTAGTACAAACCTTAAGCCTTTGTGGCTCTTTTTCTTCTACAAGTTCAAGGACAGCCTCAATTTCCCTCTTGAGAGAAGCCTTCATTAGTGCACTGCAACAGACCAGTCTGCTTTAAAACCCAGTCTGCTGGGAGGAATTCAAATGTTCATGTGCTGCTGCTTTTGTGAACTGGCTGCAGCAGTGTTTTGCTCCTTAATACCAGAGCGCCTATTCCATCACACACAGTCTTAATTAACATCTGATGTAAGGGCTCACTGCATTTCAGAGGCTTGCAAATAACTCTGCTATGAAGATTTTCACTACATCCATTTTAAGTTATGTGCAATTGCTGCAGTTCAATGTAGGAGGCTAGGTTTGTACTTTGTAAAGCCCTATCAATCTAGGTATAGTTTTGCAAAAACAAAATGAGAGATGAATAGGATCTTGTCATTATTTTATTCAAAGCACAGAGGTTCAGACAGGAATAAGAAGAGGAAGGAAAATCAAATAAAAGTGTTCAGCTTTTGACTTAGTCTGAGTTAGAGCTTTTCTAAAATTATATTTCGATAATTTGGTACACCAAGGTTAAAAGTAATATTATTCTATGAGAATTAGAGAGAAAATATATACTTTAGAAAAGTTGGTTAATCTCCTTGCATCTCTCCCTCCCTTAATAATACTGTAACCTTTAAGCCTTTTTGCTGGCAAAAAGAAATGTTTGTTCATTCTTATTGTTACAGTGGTCAGCTCAAGTACCAGACTTTGGAGACCAAGCATGAAAGCTGATCAGGCCCCCACTTATCTAGTTAATTCCATTGTTGTTGCTATCATAGGAGCCTTATTGTAATTTCTCAATTTTCACCAGTAAATTATTGTTTCATGTGACACAACTTCTATGCAGAATAGCCACCTTTGCAAAGAAAGGGGGAGCTTAAACCACGACAGGTGACTGTCTCTGAAATTAATGCCTGGCCTGATGGGAGAATGACACATTTAGGACAGAGTAGTTAGTCTTTTGTGAATGTAGGAGAATAAATGATTTGCTTATACCAGTGGTGTCTTTCTGACAGGAGCATATGTCATAACTACTATACAGAAACACACCCTCAACATATTTTAGTCAAAGCTTGTTTGTGTCAGATAGCCACAGTTAGAAAGTCAGGCTTTGGAGAAGTGTGTGAGCTGCTTGGTAGGCTGATAGCTTTTAGAGATACAAAAGGTGACAGATATAGCACAAACATATGCAACTGAAAAGAAACCAGCTATGCCTCATATGCAGACCCAAGCAGTGTAACTTCTTGGTATGCTGCTGTATCTCACTTTTGTGAACAACTGAAGGAAATGGTGGACTTAGTAATGCATGAGAAGATTTTGGCTCATGGGATGATGGGAAATTCATTCAGTGACCTTCAAGTCAAGGAGCTGGAGATACTGCATCTTCAGAAGTTGGGGACATGAACAGTACATTGAGGTGAAAGCCTCAGGAAGAGGGGTTCAGAAATCTAATTTGTCCTTGAGATATTTGTAATAACTCTGGCACCAGAAAAGGACGCTGGTGGAAACAACTATTCAGGCTTTTCTGCATCTTCCTTTGTAGGAAATCTTTATCGTCAGATGAAGAGTCATTATATTATTGTACCAACACTCAGGCTCTGTGCAGTGTAAAAAAACATTGTATGGCAATCTTGGAAGCATATTTTCATCAATTTCTCTTTTTCCATTTAAAAAAATTGAATGATAGTATAATAAAAAGCAGTTATTGTTGATTGTTGCTTTTGGTAGCTATAATTTGTTAAAGAGTTGAATTCAAAGAGTTATATTAGAATAGCATTAGAGGTTCTTCCAAAGCAAGCAGGAAAAACTAAACTTTTTCTTACATAGATGAGATATTGTCAAACTGTTTTAAGCTAAGATGGACTGCTACTCCATTTATTTGTATATTTTTTTTTCTTATATTACAAATACCACCCATCTTAAATCTTACAATCTTAGAGAAAAGTTGACATATTTATTAGTATCCACCAATTCACCAGAAGAAAACATTTAGAAGGAGTTTTATACCTTAAAGGATACTTTAAAAGTTAAAAATAAAGAAATAAAAAAGCTTCAGAATAAAGAATCATTTACTAATTGTCCCCTATTGCTTAAGCAGAGATATGTTTTTTTTTACTAAGTGTGGACATAGGCAAGAAGACTTCTGTATAAAAGTGACAGTGTCTGCTACAGATTTTTTTTTAGGTGGTTAATACGCATACCTGAGTTGTAGGAGTATTTGAAAAAGTAATTTACAAGAATGTCTTCTTTTTTTATCTTGTGACAAGTAAATGAATTATGAAGAAGAATGGACCATGCATTATGGTAACAAAAAAACAGCTTTTCTGTTTGCTTTAGTTTTGGCTTTTTTTTTTTTTTGGTAGCAATTTCACTAGGCTGTTTCATTCAGCTTTCAAAATTAAAACACCTGACATATCAACAAAGGTGCCGTTTAGGTAGCTGATCAAGCCTGGGACATGTGGTAAAGAAAATTTTACAAAAAGTTGTAGAAGGAATATGCTTAGAGAAACATTCTCCAGCCAATAAATTAATTCACATTTCCCTTTACTCAAAAGGTTGTTTTTCTAAAATATGAGAACATCAAATTCACCTAGTGCAAAGCATAAGGAAATAAATCACATAAAATTTGAAGTCAAGAATATTTGCTTGAATATTCATTGGTGTAAATCTAATGTAGCTCTTTATTTGGGATGGGATATTGCTCTAGATTCATAGAATCATAGAATTATAGAATCATAGAATAGTCAGGGTTGGAAAAGACCTTAAGATCATCTAGTTCCAACCCAACTTGCCATGGGCAGGGACACCTCACACTATACCATGTCACCCAAGGCTCTGTCCAACCTGGCCTTGAACAGCTCCAGAGATGGATCATTCTCAGCTTCCCTGGGAAACCCATTCAAGTGCCTCACAACCCTTATACTAAAGAATTTCTTCCTCATATCCAATCTAAACTTCCTCTGTTTAAGTTTGAATCCATTACCCCTTTTCCTATCACTACAGTCCCTAATGAAGAGTCCTTCCCCAGCATCCCTATAGGCCCCCTTTAGATACTGGAAGGCAGCTGTGTGGTCTCTCCACAACCTTCTCTTCTCCAGACTATTTGGCCATCAGTAGATTTTAACTGAAAATCTCAAGTGACCTTCATGTTTTATCTTCATAAGCTAGTAATGAATTCTGAGCAAAATGGATTTTCCTTATGTCTCTCCCACTATGAAGGCAGTATATAACACTCAATGGAATATGATAAAATTAATTATCATGTCCCTAACAACAACTACAACAACAACAACAATCATTAAATAGCTCTGAATTACAAAAAAAAAAAAAAAAGAAATCCTGGGCTTTAAAACCAAAATAAAATGAAACCAGTGAATTTTGCAACTGAAATTGCCACACTTTGCACCAGTGGCAAATTGGTATTAGCATATATAAAATTCTACTTTTTATACCTTTTTGGACACTATGCCAGGCCAATATAAAATACAACCAAATATTTGCAACAGCTACAGGTCTACATTGTCACCTCTGAAAATAAATTACTAGGAAAATGAATCAAGAATTGGAGAAGAATCGAAGGGGAAAATTATAGATCTGCAGCACTACAGGTCTATATTCTCACCAATGCAAATCATCTGAAAACAAAATGAAAATGAAAATTGACTTTGCCCCAGATCTATACATGTGGCTATGCACCACATGCAGAGACTTACCTGAGATTTACAAATCTGCAGTTCTTTGGATTTCAGCTACATCTCAGAGATGCTGACATTCCCTCCCCTCCATTATTAAAGTACATAGTGATTTGGAGAATACTTCAGGAACAAACTTGCCAATGAAGTTTTAAGTTGACAAGCAGATATTCTTTATTGCAGTGCTTGGAGACATGGGGGATAGCTCCTCCTAACATGTGTCTCTGTACTGCTACACATGCAGTACTTATATAGCTACCAAACACATATACATATTCATGAAGCTATGTATGGATTACAAAATTTTCCATAAATTTCCCCACATGAGTACAAAAATGTGGTGGTGGTCTTTCAGGGTCGTTTTCTCTTCCAACAGTCTTCATCACTGCTGGCAGCCTTTGAAGCACGTGCAGTAGATGCTTATACTAGGTTAACTGGTTTGTTAACACCACAGACATAACAATGATCCCGTCCTCCTACTTTTCAGTTAGCTTAACTGCAGCCTGTCCTGGGCCCCTGCCATTCCAGATACTCCCTATCTTTATGTCCTGTTCTCCTAGCCTGTTTTTCTTACATTCATTTGGTACTAAGGTCATAAAGGCCTAAACTACGTCAACTACAACAGTTTATCTTGTACAAGAATTCTCAGTATGTTCTCTAGCTGTACTCTATATTTTTCTCTGTATATTATGCATCTCAGTAATTTTCCATTGCTACTGTTACAAAGCCATCAAACTTAACATTACTTAAAACTGATTCTAATGTTTATATATTTTATTTTGTGATTTTGTGCCCCCCTTGTCTCAATAGATAGATAATAAATAGCACTTAGCCTGCTGAAACTTTAGGAGAGCTTAGAAGTCTTCTTTAAAGGGAGTTATAATTCTTCATAACAATTCAAAAGACAAGAATTGCAAAGACAGACATCCACAAAAGTTTCTATTAAATTACATAAGATGGAGAGAGTAAAATATTAAGAGCAATCAGTAGGTTTTCAACTAGTCAGTCCATTAAAAAAATCATAATGCATCTAGGATAACAAAGATAACAACCTCAGGTCCTCAGCATGAACTCCTTATACTTTTAGGTGTAAAGTTTTCAGCTATACTGTGTACTCTGAATAAACAGAGATTTGTTTGCGATATTTGGTGTAGAAATGTGATTTCATTGCGATCCATTATTTATGACTAAATTGTTTGGCAGCATTAAAAACAAACAATCAAAAAAAGAAACCTGGCAAGAAGTCCCAGCCCACTTACCTCACTTCACTGATAGAGCAGTGAGCCTGACAGCTGTGTAGATAGGTAGGGTGTTTGTCAGTTTGATTTGTGTTATACTGGAAAGTTATTCTACTGAAAAAATGTGTTCTGATGTTGGCCTATGGATGTCAGAACAGGAAGCCTTTTTTTTTGTGAAGATATTGTGGCAAAATTAGTTGTCATAAATAAGTCCCCTATTTACTAAATAACACATTTCAGTTGATTATGTATACTTTACATTTGGCTATAAATTTCAATATGAATTAAATGTCCCAAGTTATATCTGCAAACAACAGTAAGAAAACAGGGATATTAATAGCTCTATGCAGGTGCTTTCATACAACACTGTAGCCTACTGAGTGACTTTCCAATAACAGCTCCTTATCTGTCAGCCTGTAGGGGAGAGAAGACCACCAAAAACTCTTCAGAAGAGACTGACAGTACTTGGTACTGATTTAAAAACAAATTTCATATGATTCCTGAATGGTTAAGTTGCTAACTTGAATATTTTCTAAGTCGTATATTACTATGAAAAAATGTATGTAAAAACCAGAAAAGTTTAGTGGATACTTAATGCTTTCAGGGGAAGCCCGGAAAACAATATTCATAGAATCATAGAATCACAGAATAGATAGGGTTGGAAAGGACCATAAAATCATGCAATTCCAAAACCCATTACATTGTTCAGGACACTGACAGACACCTGGTTTGTGCAGTGTTTGCTTTCTATATAAAACAGTCCTCTTTCTAATATATGTGTGACATATAATTCATCTGCTTTATGCCAGAGTTGCTTAAAGGTGTAATTATTTATATCTTTGTTTCCCAAGCAAATATATCAATAACAATGAAAATACATGTAATTACATTTCAGTTATTCATAGACAATCTGTTAGTCATACTAAGTAGTTTTATTTCCTTCTCTGTAACTTATACTATAGGCTAAGAAAGACTTGGGGTGTTGGTTGATGAGAAAATGAACATGAGCTGGCAGTGTGCACTTGCAGCCCAGAAAGCCATGAAAAGGCTTGTGGGCTGCATGAAAAGGAATGTGACAAGAAGGTTGAGGGAGGTGATCCTGCCCCTCTACTCTGTTCTTGTGAGACCTCACTTGGAGTATTGTGCACAGTTCTGATGTCCTCAACATAAAAAGGGCATGGAACTGTTGGAACAAGTCCAGAGGAGGGACACAGGGATGATCAGAGTACTGGAGCACCTCCCGTATGACGATAGGTTGAGAAAGTAGGGGCTGTTCAGCCTGGAGAAGAGAAGGTTGTGGGGAGACCTCATAGCAGCCTTCCAGTATCTAAAGGGGGCCTATAGGGATGCTGGGAAGGGACTCTTCATTAGGGACTGTAGTGATAGGACAAGGGGTAACAGGTTCAAACTTAAACAGGGGAAGTTCAGATTAGATATGAGGAAGAAATTCTTTAGTGTAAGGGTTGTGAGGCACTGGAATGTGTTGCCCCGGGAAGTTGTGAATGCTTCATTACTGGCAGTGTTCAAGGCCAGGTTGGAGAGAACCAGAACCTTGGGTGATATGGTTTAGTGTGAGGTGTCTCTGCCCATGGCAAGGTGGGTTGGAACTAGATGATCTTAAGGTCCTTTCCAACCCTGACTATTCTATAATTCTATGATTCTAAGTTAACTTCAATCATCCTACATTGCTAAGAGCGTACACAGCAACATTTAGCGCAACAACTTGTCTGATTTTTAAATTAAATTTAAACAGCTTTCCATCTTGAGATCTGTTAATATTCCCATTGTCTTGACTGGATGGGAATATTGCAATGAAGTAAAATAAAAATACAACAATGAAATATCTCTCTCTTCCAAGCTTGTAGCCTGTCTTACTTAAGGTTCACCTTTCACATGGCACTTTCTGGAAACTACCTAATATCCTGTTTTCTACACTAGGAGAATCTGCTATGGTAGCTTAGGACATTGGTTTAGCAGCAGCTGGGAAAGGTGCTTGCTTTTAGTCAGATGTGATTGGAATTTATCATAAATGCATTTACTGTGCAAAAAAGAAAAATAGTCTCTGAACTATTGGGTTGTTGTTTTTATTTTCTTTCTCTGTTAAAACCACACCAACATATTTATGGACATTCATCCAATACTCTTCATTAATTTTTTTTCCCAGTACAAAGCTCTCTTTTAACAATGAGAATTTATGAAACATTTCTGGAACTTCAGCTGTGGGAAATTGACTATTTGAACTATAAACTTGCATATTATCAGTCTACGTTGCACAAAGAGAATATTTCCATGCAAAACCATTTTGCATGCACATAATCAGTTTGATACATAATTGACTACATAAGCAAAACTATATCGCTTTTTTTTAATGCATGAAGTACAAAGCACTGTTTAACACTGTTGTAATTAATTCCTTGCTGGTTTAATTGTCAGACAGTTCTCTGTGGGGCACAGTGGAGTTGTTCAGAGTTGCTAAGTCTACGTTAGAACAAAAAAACCCACCCCAAAACTATGGGGCTGCAGAAAACATCTGGTAGGATTGCATTTTATTACCAAACATCAGTATAGCAAAAAAATCCTGACATAACCTGAAATAATGTAGCCAAGCTCTCTTCACTGCGTAGGTTCAAGTTAAACCTGACTGATGCACACTCAGATTTATGAATTCTTTAAAGGTCCAGTAAGTTGGAAATCATTTGCAATTGAAATAAAGTGTTATTTGAAAGTCATTCTCTAGAAAGGGGGAAAAAATGAAGAAAGAAGAGCTTTTCTGCTGAAGAGGCTCAGGCAATTAATTAAACTTCTGGAAACAGTATAAGAGCTTACAAATAAATAGTGGTTATTATCAGGAACAAGAGCAACAGTGACAGAACAGCCACATTACTTTCCAGTGACAAATTGATTGATTTTT
Source organism: Bolborhynchus lineola (assembly GCA_025448015.1). Classification (NCBI taxonomy): domain Eukaryota; kingdom Metazoa; phylum Chordata; class Aves; order Psittaciformes; family Psittacidae; genus Bolborhynchus; species Bolborhynchus lineola. The sequence continues at coordinate 29,143 of JAOEHX010044890.1, forward strand.
TTGAAGTTGTTCTGAGCATATTATTATAACAGCAGTTGGTAGTTTAATAAGGAAGAAGCCCAAATTGTCTCATTAGCAAACTGTGGTTGCTCTTGCACATTTCCTCTTTATTTTTTGTTTAGCTTCTTGAGTAGAAAGGACATCTCTTGCTCTAATAGAAAGTAGGATTTTTCAAGGTTTTACTTAAAATTACTTTGCAGGAAATTATTTCAGAAAAATAGATATGGAGTCTGTCTACCAGCTACCAGTATAGTTTAGGATGTACTATAGATGAAGATATTCCTACTATTTTGTGATTAAAAAATAGGGAGGGGAACAAACATGAGTGATAAGTACCAGAAATATGTGTACTCTCAATGGAGGAGGAACATTGAATTTCAGTATTCTGCCACTGATTGTCAGTCCACTGTTGTAGAAAGTATTTCATCAGTACTTTTTTAGCTTACCCACTTTCCAGAAACAGTAGCACTGTGTAAAGAACTTTCTACAGTGACGTTGGGTTATTTTTGCATTGCTCAATGCGTGGAGTTTGCCAGTACTCTTTCAGTGTTTTGAATTAAGGTTGTCAAAATTTCTGCATCGCTGCAACCACTTCACAGTTGGATTCATCACACTTTATCTACTTAATAAGTTTGATGTCTAATCATCTGTGTTATTTACCCCGTGGTTAACAGGAAATCTGTGGTATTTCCACACTTCCAATATTAGACAGAGTGGGATGAATGTTGTGTGGTGGTGACTCTTTCTCCCACTGTCTATAGAATGGGCCTAAACAATCAGCTTAGACTAAACACATAATCTTTAAACTTCAAAAGAGGTGAATACAGTGATCAGTTCAGGTGAGACAGCTATGACGTCCTAAATGCTTTTTGTCACTCTATTTGGATTTATTCTGTTTTGTGGTTGTAAGACATGCTGGCCACTGCAAACCAGGCTTTCTGTATCCCCAGAGGAGAAGGTATATGCCTGTTCTGCCTAGAGAAAATCTCTTTAACTAGGTTACTCATGCTGTGGTATGGGGAATAGAGACCTGAAATGTAATGAGGGAATAAGGTTTCCACAGGACAAGAGCTCTTCAGCTTATGAGTTTCCTGAGGCTGAGAGCATTGTTAACTGCAAGACCATAATTAATTGGTAAAAATTGTTTTTATCTCTGAAATAAAGCTTAGAACATCTGTCCCCTCTTTCAGGATTTATGTAGCAACTAATAACATAACTCACACCGTATTTTCTAAGAAGACCAACCTGTCTTTTAGATTTAGTCTTTATTAATGTGTTTGCCCCTCTTTTCATTATCTTATATTAATTTTTTAGTACACTTCTTTTATTTTATTATATTTAAGCCTTAAATCAATAAGAAGCATAAAAGCTGTGTCATTGAGATTGGAGGAGCTGTCCAATTTTACTAGCCTCTTTGATGATATGATCTAAAACATAAGCTATTATCACCATTATAGCTATGAGAAAATTTAATATTTTGGTATTATGGTGTGGTATATTTATTTGGAGAATGACTATTAAAAAATTCAGTCTGGTAGTGTAGATTGACAAGCTTCATTTTGCGGTATTAAATTTAATTATATAAAACTTAATCTGTTCCATTAGGACTCTAGGGGTAACATAAAGTACTTTTAACTTTGATGTCTGCTGTAACTCTTGATGAAACATAAAAGTTAACAGTTTAAGTAGAACTTTTATTTCCTTAAAGAAATACTACAGTTCAGAAGAATTTTGTGAGCTGTTTGTATAAGTAGAAACAATTCTTAGGATTGCAGAAAACAGCTGATTTGGGAATAAGAAAAAAGTCAGTGAGATGTGTGCTTTAACAAATACACAGACTAGCCCTTTTTTGGTTAAAACTCGGTCAACAGATATTGCAAAATAGAATTTGATTTCTAGAATCCCATTTAAATCTCCCTCAAAGTTTGGGACTTTTTATGCCTGTATTTGATAGAAGGTCTGTCTGGATTAGCCAGGTACTAACATAAATGCTTCCCAAGCACAAGAAGTAGAGCCAAGGACAGAATGCACCTCCAAAGCTGAAAACCCTATGCATATATGCTAATTTTGCCACAGGGACTACTATAAGATTATGACTAAATGACAATTGAAGTAGTGCTCTATGTTGTCTGGGTATTTCTGCTGATAGAAATGCTCAAGTTATTTAATAATTTGAGAAAGGTTTCAAAAAAAAAAAATCACAAAACATTTGTTATATTTGGCAAACCTCTGGGTAGTATTTCAGAGCCTCTCTCTAAATAATGAAAGTGACAGACTTTTGGTGTCCGTCAGTTAACAAAAGCTGACAGGCAGGAGTACACTGTGGTGGGTAAACAGAGGGAAGAGCTTCACCAGATCTGCTTGTTTTATTCATTCCCTTCAGCTTTTCCACTCAAACATCACTATTGCGATCAAGGCATTGATTTATATATTAGGCCAGAAGTATTTCTAGGGCAGAATATTCTTACCGCTTTCAATTAAAGACAAGTAATAATCCTTGAAAATAGCTACATGCATAGCAAACTTCCCAATGATAAGCAGCTATACTACTCCAAACTTTGCTTGGATTACCAGTTCATTATCTATTTTACTTATTAAGCAGTAGAATTTTTTTTTCTCCTAGGTATTTTAAGTACCATTGTACTAAGGGTTTGCTTGCAGGAAATTCAGTATATGTTTAAGCCCTTCTGGTGAGGAACAAGTTAGTATGTCTATGCAATGCAGGAGAAAATATTACTTTAAAAATAATCTTAAAGAGAAAAAAAAAAAAGATTAGGTTTGGGAGAGGAGAAATCCCTTCTAATCAGGTCTAACCATATCTATATCATTCCTTTCAGTTACTTAGTGATCTATAGGGAGACGGAAAAATCTACTTGGTGTGAAATATGCATGTGTAGTCAATGCGGTGAAGAAAAGCTTTGGGACCTGTGACCAGCCTCCTTTGTCCTCTTCCCAACCTAAGAGATCTCATTGGCTTGTGCACGCATGCTGATGCTTTTCTGGAATATCACAGTGCTGACAGCAGCTTCATCTGCATTTGGCGACAGACTTTAGGCTTTCATGTAAGCAGTGCAATCTAGATAAAGTTGCTGCTCCTCAGCAGCACATCTTCATAAACTGCTTATACATTCCTGTCTATTCCCAGCTGAGAATGTGAGCACAGTGGTATTAAGAGTGTTAGCACACTGACATTGCAAATGTCAGCAAGAGCTGCTTGAGTGGTCTTTTGCTTTGTGCTGTTACAGGAATTCAGCCTTAAGCAAGTCAGTCCAGTAGGAAAGCTTTCTTGAGAGGGTCTCAGATGCTCTTCCAGAGGAGCTACATGTTTTGAAGGTCCAGTTTACTAACATCTGTCACACTGGTTTTTGTTTGGTTTTAATTAAAAAAATGGTGTTCAGGCACCAACAGTGTCACAGAGATAGTATTGATGATTGTATATAAGTGTCTGAGGTTTATTTGGATGGTAGTTATGATTCTGTATGTTACCATTTCATAGATGATCCTAATCACAAAATATGCCAAGAACATGACATATAGGAATCCTCAGCCTTGAGTCTTACTGCATTGTCAGATATAATCACCTTTCTTTCACACATGAGAAATTAATATTTTTGCATGCTAAATGCTAGCCACATCAGATGGTGAAAATAATCTCAATAGCAATGATATCAATACTTCCATGTAGAGAAAAGAAGGGTCATAAATTACCAAATTAATTCTTACAGTTTAATTCTGGTTGGACAGATTAGATCCTTAATAGTGAAATGAGCTAACGACTGATGATTACTATCTTTACTCTTTTTTACATCATCAAGTAAGATGAAATGAGAACAGATTTGTTATTCTTAAAATAAACATTTCAGGTTGTTCTGGATTAATAAAAAGACTGGATAGCTCTTTCTATTTATATATCCATATATAATATAACAAAATATGACAAAATAGTTCTTCACAAAAGGTGTAGGCCTTTTAGAGCTGGACAGTAGTAAATAAAAGTTGCCTTGGGACCCTGAAGGTGAACACCCCTGACTGTGAGCACTGAGGTCTGATTTTTGTTCTGAGCTGTTGCTAGCAATGCAGCCATTTGAATGCCCATGAGATTCAGCTAGTTCTTTCACAGTAAATTACAGGTTTGCATAGTGGATGTAAAACAATGTTTTTGAAGTAGTAAAGGTCGAAGGAAGCTACTTTTCCAAGAACTTCAATGAAGATGTGCTTGTTCTGCCCCTACAGTACACCCTTTTCCTCTGGCATCCTCCGGGGTTGACACACATGGTTCTGCTTTTTCACTGCAGTCCCTCAGAGGAAATGCCTTAGGAGTCTTGTACCTTTGCAGGATCTGGAGAGTTGACCTGGTCATTAGCTTCCTTTCCCATGCAGCTGCTTCAGTGCTGCAAATTAAAGGAGATTTCTATAAAAGTTGCATTTCAGCAACCTTTGAAAGAAAAATAAATAAATGTTTACCTACCTACCTGAACCTGTGAAAATGTAACTAAGCTAAGTTTAAATTACCATATGATTTACTTTTGATTTACTTTTAAGTAATTATCCTAGGTGTGAGCTCATGCAGGCAGCAGAAATGCATTTGTTCAGGCACTTCCTTGGTAACGGAGGAACAAGCAGCTCAGATGGCTTTTGTAATGACAGTGTGGCCCAGGGAAAGCAGCAAGTATCTTTCCAGTAAAATGCTGTTGTATGTGTGTGCAGAGGAAATGATGCAGAGCATGGATCTCTGGGAAAAGGCCTCAGTGTCACAGGGAGGACTGGAGGCAGCTACTACCTCATTGCTCCATACTTGAGTAATATGGTTTTACCTGGAACCACACACTGGTGGTGTATAACTTCCTCCCTGTGGCACCACTATATTTGATTTCACTGGTATTCATCGACTGCATTTAAATAAAGTGGAGGAGAGATTGCTTGTTTCTTGGGGGGAGTGAGAGACAGGCTGTAAATGTTCCAGCAGAGAGACCTGCAGGTCCAGTGCTGAAGCCTTGGGAGTGCAAGGAGGTTCTGATGGCAGAAGTGGCCTGAGGACTGGGATGGTGGAGCAGAGCTTGCTACAGCTCAGAAAAATGTTTGAGATTACTAAAAGAAACAGTGGGAGCAATGTCTTGAAGAACAGTGGATAAAGAAGTATAGACACCTTTTGCGTCTTTTCAGTCCTTTCTAGTCACTTTGAACTTTCTCTGCTTAAGAAGTTAACTATTCTAGTCCATATTCTCACAAAACCTGAGTTTTTTTAAGTTTTAAAGTCTTCTGATCTTTGAAGTTCTCACCCTTATCATTCTGCTCTGTGACATGAACATGAGATTTCAAGTGTGGTATTTGCAGCTGAGAATATTAACACCATTGGTAGCTATATAGCACCAGAAATTAATTATCATAAGATTTTAGCAAATTAGGAGTAGAAATATGTTCCTGCATTGTTAATCTTCACTATATATTAGTGATAGAGATGAGTGGGATAGACATGTAAATCTGTTTTGTAAATCTTCAGCATAGGGAGCAAATGCAAATTAAAAAGAACATATTGTTAAAATGCTAATCAGATTAAAGGATTTGAAAATATTGACAAATTTTATTCATTTATTCCTGGAATCTATGTTATGAAATTGCACTTAAGTGAGACAGATATGACTGATTAGCAGTGGGGAAAAATGTCACATAATGAGTGAAGGAGTGTCAAAGAGAACACATCCTGCCTTACAGATTCTTGATGGTGGGACAGCCATATATAGTATATATATACATACGCACACACTATACTATGTAGTATAGCATATAGTACAATCATTACTAACTGTATTTCTAGGCTGAACAAAAGGAGGTTGGGAATGGAGTAGCTTGAGGATCAAAACAACAGTTTCCCTGACATCACCTAAAGGAATAGTGTAGAAGCAGGAAGCTCAAAGGCCTGTCTCCAAAGTGATCAATGTATTAAACATCTGAAACAGAGCAACATGTTATTTAAAAAGCATTTAGAAATCCATGGAGCTGTGTCCTGCTTTTTTTCCTGTCTGCATTTAAATGAACATGAGAAAAGAATATTTATAAAGCTTTTACTGAAAGTGTGTGGCAAAGCTTCTAAACTATTTTCTAATATATGAACTGCCATTTAGACTGATTGCATTCCTTACAGAGTAGAAGGATAAGAGAAATAAAAATTATGTATAACCTGTGTGCCTGAGATGCAAGAATAAAAGAAGCCCAGAATGTGTATATGTAGATAAAGCCATGGGTTCTCTTCTACTGTAGTTCTTCATAAGCTGTTAGCTGATCTCAGCCAGAATATTTCCCTGAGTTATGACTCTGTGAACTGTGTTTAAGGATAAATTGCAGTAGCACATCTTTTAATGTGTGTGAATGAGGGGACAGTTAAATATGTATTATTTAAGGTCTAGGAGATCCTTTTTCTGAATTCTGTTTTTTGACAACTGCTAGAAGAGTAGTTGTTGACAATAATGTTATAAAAGAATAAATGTACACCAGCCCCTGGTGTTTACCTGACGCTAGTGTATGAATGTTCATTAAGAAAAGAAAATAAGGAGAATCTTCTAGAAGCAAAAGAGCCACTTCCTTTCCCACTCTGTTGTGGTGACTGTGGGAGGAAGGAGTCATGACCCTGTTCTGGTCCATGATCTGCTACTCACATGTAAAGGAGCTGACACGTACACTCATGCTAGTCACAAGTCATGTTTCAAACTGTTACTGCTGCAGAGCTTTTCATGTCCTGACCTCTGGACTGCATTCCTTCTTTCTTTAACTATGCGTGATTCAAAAGCTCTGTACAGGCTGTATTTGCTAAAAGGTGACCTTCATGGTATAAATGCACAGGAAAAGCAAAAAGAGCCCCCTTTTTGCAGGGTAGCTTGCTGGAAATACACAGTGCACAAATAAAGGCAAGCAGGCTGAAATATGTAGGACCTGGAAAGAAGCAGATTCAACCCTTTAGTCCTTTAGAAAGCTAATGTCACTGACCTAAATTATGCTGACCCAGTGGAGCTCTAACTTTATTTGGGATGATGGCCCTGAAGGATAGACCATGATTTGATTTTCCTCTGCAACATGGAAAATATTTGGATGTGGGATCTCATATATTCGCAAATATCTTCTATTTGTTCCTTGTCATGCTATATTTCTCTAGGGTTTTACTTCTTGTGCTACAGAGGCAAGGCTTTGGTCCTCCTGCCTTTTGGGACATTTAGCTTGTTGAGATGAAAATGTCACCAAGATGGAAAATGAAGTACTTAATAAAATTAACTGCCTTTTTATTTCTCTTCCAGAAAGTATTTAGCTCATTACAGATTGCTGCAGAAAGATTTTATTGTAGATACTTTGAGAAATACGGTTACTGCTTGCAATTTACTGTTTGTTAATTATTTTATTCAGAGTGCTCTAATTAAAAGCTTCTGTCCTTTTCTACCTCTAGTGACTCAGATAAAGCAGAAAACAATAAAATAAGTTTTAATGAAAAGTATAGGATCCAATCAGTCAAGTGTACTTTACCACTAAAATAATGTGATAAAGACTAGCTGAGATAAACATTTGTTGTGTTTTCATTAGGGTATGCCCAGAAGGACAAAAAAGATGAAACAACACCATCTGTTTATAGCTGAATTTTCTATTATTAGAAAAATAACTGTGATGACCCTAAGATCAGAATAAAAAGAGGCAACATAGAAAAGTTACTGTTTGCTGCCTCTACTACTTCAGCCTTGGCTTTTTGAGAGCCAAGAAAATAGTGTCCCTTACTTGTATTCTTTTATGATGCAAACCTTAACCACAGGATCACAGAATGGAAAATCCTAATTCTTAAAATACCCCAGCCAATTAAGTCCTCTCATAGGCCACTAAATCATAATGCATTCTCCCATTGTTTCCTCTCACTACCCCTCCTTTAACAGGATGTAAACCTGTAAGGAGCTGAGAATCTATATAAGGATTCTTTCTAAAGGATCAAGAATTGGGACTTCTTCATGCTCAACTCTAATCCAATGTCTGATGTCTGTTTTCCTTTTGTGGTTTTTTATTTTTTACTGCATTTGTGATTAATAATGAACTCATCAGTTACAGTGGTTTAGTGAGTACATAATTCCAGTGGCATAAATGGAACTGTCAGGTGCTTAAATCTGTACAAATCAGTGAGTGATTATAAGATCAAAATCCAAAGTCTTGCACCATCCCTGCTTGGTTGAAGCAGGCATACATTTTCTTTCTTAATCCAAAGCACATATTAACCTCCCTTTGTACCAAGGTACAGGTGACATTCTAGTGGTAAATTCCAGGGAGACTGCAGAACAAAAATTGATGGTGAGATTTATGGCTGGCTGAAAGCATCTGCTGCCACCTGGAAAATCAACTGAAGAGTTGCCTTTCTATCTTTTTCATTCATGTAAGTGTTTCAGAACTAGTTGTGGAACCTACTATGTAAACCACTCAAACAAGGATCCATAATGCTTTTTTTTTTTTTTTTTTTTAATTCTCCTTATTGAAACAGTATGGAAACTCAACCAGCAATCCAACATAAGTTATTGCAATGGGTCTGTCTGGAACGGAGTTGACTTTCTTCATAGTGGCCCCAGTAGTGCTGGTGCTTGTGACTAAAGCAGTCAATAAAAAAGTGTTTTGACTACTGCTGAGAAGTACTTACATGACATTTTCTTTCCCTCACTCTTCTCCTACAGTGATTAAGATGAGGGTGGGCAAGAGGTGGGAAGGGGGCACAAACAGAACAGGTGACTCATACTGACCAGAGAGTTGTTCCATCCCATATGATGTTGTGCTCAGCTGTTAAAGCACAAGGAAAGGAGGAGTAAGGAGGGAAATTTGTGGTTATGGCATTTGTCTTCCTAAGTAGCCCTCTCCCTGCCAACTGTGGAGAGTGAGCAAGTGGCTGGGTAGATGCCTAGTTGCTGGCCAGGCTCAACCCACCACAGTAATAAATGTAGTATAGACAACAATAACTCATAACACACACTGAAATGTTTTAAATAAAGTCAGTTAAAATAAACAATTGCAAAACTTCCTTTCTCAAATATCTTAAACCACAGAATTCGAAGAACAAAACCAATAAAGGATTTTGATCATAAAGAAATTTCTAGGCACAGTTGGTAACCCTAGATGGAAAACCATACTCCAGCACCTATCTTGCACATCCTGCTGACCTGACAGCCATCTCTGTGGTATTTCTAAAACTTACCTGGGTACCCAGGGTGGAATCTGCTGCTACTCTGAAAGCAGAGTTCAATCTGCCACCTAAATCAAGACTCAGAAGTCAAGTTTTCCTGCAGAGCTCTAGCAAGTGACTGGTTTGGCAGGAAGACACAAAATGAATGCAAAGAAACCCCAGACCAAGTGTAAAATTAGTCCTTGTTCTTTTCAGATGAAATTCTTCTTTGAAAAGCAAGTGCAAAGCAAATGAAATGGTAGTTTTTAATATGTATTTTCATGCAATCCTAGAGCATGGAAATATTGCAGGAAATGAGGTACCTCAGTTCATGTAACACTTTGGCCTGAAGGAAGTTAAGCCTATGTTAGTCACATTGCCAGAGAGTACTAATTGAGCTATAATTTAGCCTAGATTTAGATGAGAGATTACGAGGTGGAGAACATTACTTTTCTATGTTCAGCCAGTAATTTGTCTTTACCTTTTCTTGTCTCTTGCTGGCATTGCAACTGCTTATCAGATCTCATATTTATCTTCAGCCGCTCTTGGTCTGTAACCATTTCTATTACCAGCACATTCTTGAGAGAATTTCCTATTCCCAGTGTCTTGATACTAAAGAATCAGTTCTTTTTATGGGCAATGATGTCCTGAGACTTCACTGGAATGTGCTTAGAAGACAGGTGAAGACTTCAGATCTGGTGTCTGACCCGCCTGAGAGACTCTTTGACAGGAGAATCTGTATTTCTCTCTTTCATAGTTGTTTTCAGATCCTTTCTAGTCTTTGCCTTGAAAACTGGCACATGAGTGATTTGCTTGATACATTCACATTTTATTTTGTTGGGGACCTGCTCTTTATTGTTCAAATTGCTCCCTTTCTCATGACACACATCTACACTGCTGTGCTGAATATCCTTTCAAGTACTGGCAGTGATTTTAAAAGTCCTCACTAGTGGTTTTTGGTTCACAGCTTTCTGTCCTTGAGCATCCTTGTCAAACTTTCCACAGATTAACACTATTGCAGTACGTTTCTTTTAAAAAGATGGGCCCACTTCGCTAAAGTCATGTTAGTGTAAATCATTCTGCCTGCCCCTGTCCTATGAGCGAAGTTACATGACATCTCTCTGTCATTAAAAGGTACACTTGCATCACCATTCATGCTGAATATATTTAGGATTGGATAGAAGGTTATCAACCCATTGGTACTTACAGATTGGCCGAGTCATTGATAAGGTCATTATGCCCTTCTTATGTAGAGGAGGTCTAGTAGTCATGGAAAGTATTAATGTTTATCTGAGGTGTTTAATTTAAACTATAAGAGAAAAGTGAGGCAAGGTCACCTACTGTACTAGTTTTACTGGATTTAGAGTTTAGTTAGAGTATTTTGGAAATCTGTAAATAAGCCTTAGTAGGTAAAGGCAGCTTATAATAATTTCAGATGGTTTTCAATTTTTATGCCACTTTAGATTAATTCTCCATTTTCATTTTCAATCATGTGTTTTGGTCATGAAAATTGGGAGAATTCCCATGCCAGGAAGAAAACTTCAGCTCATGGTCAACTATAAAACTCAGATCTGTAGAAGAACAGTGAGTTTTCTATTTCTCTGCTGCTTGCAGTACTACTTGCTTCACCTAAGATAGGTTATGTTCATTGTTTGCGTCTAATGTTTATTTAGGTTTCCAAATGTTAAATTCATTAAATCAATGAAGTATAAATTAGGTTCACGGATCACAGAATACAGAACCATAGAATAGTTTTTACTGGAAAAAATTTTAAAGATCATCTACTTCCAATCCCTCTGCTATGGGCAAGGACACCTTTCACTTCCTGAGGGTCTGGACTTTCCTGGTCTGTTATTCCTCCCCTGCACTTGTTTTTCACTCCTTCTTATTATTTTTAATATCTAATATTTGAGGAACTTGAATCATACTGTGTAACTGAAGTTTACAAAATAAAAAAACAATGTTCAAGGTTGATTTCTCTGTCCTGCCAACGCAATCACACCTTAAATGGAGATTTAAATATATCATTATACTATATATACTCTATTAGAAAGCTAAACATTATAGCACTTACTGTGCAAAATATGTGCATTATAAAAATGATGTGATGTTGCTAAACCATAGCTAGCATCTTTGGTTTTTAAAAAAGCAAAGAGTAGTTTTAGTAAGCTCATCCAGGCCTACAAAGCTATTTATCTGAGGACATTAATCTAGGAATTCCACTTTAGTTTTTCCAATAATTGTGAAATAGACACTTCTGAAGCACTACCGTGTTTCTTTGGGGTTAAGGAAGAAGTGATTTTTTTGACAGGCTGTGAGTTCGTCCTCATTCATACAAAAGAGCTCCCCCATAACTAAGTAGAGGTGAAACAATAAAGAAAAAAACTCAGTTTCAATGTTTCTTTGATATCTAGAAGGCTGGATTGTCTTAATTTTATGTCATGTTTCTGTTATTCCCAAATTAGGAGTTCATTTAGCCTTTTTCCTAGTTGTGAAAACAGTTTAATATGGAGTAAATTCAAATTGTAAAACATAATCATGACAGAATGAAGAATCTTTTTTATTCTCCAAACTGAACTTTCCAAGAAAGGAGTTCTTCAACATAAAAGATTAATATTGGTCATGGGATTATTATCCAGAGCAGCAATGTCTGTAAGAGTGCTTTTATAATTAGATTTAGCACCAGCTAGCACTCTCTCAGAGAGTAACTATAAATCTATATATAGACAGGGATTTGTTATAATCAACTTGGAAATCCTTTAGTTTTGTCTCTCCCAAATACTGCTGTCACATTCAGAAATAAGAAGAAAACTATCGAGGGTTTTTTAACTTCTATCTTTTTCTATTTTCATCCAAGATCACTCTGAATCAAGAAAATGATTGATAGTTGCAGGGCCAGAAGAGATGTACTGGAGGTAGAGAAAGGACAACTAACTTCCTAACAGTGAATCTCCATAAATATCTGTTCAGTTAAAGTAACTTAAAGCAACATTTTCAAACATTGTTTGGCCTGACATTTAACATACATAACAGAAATCTCTTATTAAGCCTAAACCATTAGAAATACTGATTTTATTTGGGTTTTGGCTTCTGTTTGGTTACACTGAAATAGGGAATGCTATGGTTATGCTTAAATACTACATACTATTACCACTGAACTGTGATTTGAAAGACTTGAATTCCAGGTTCTGATCCTCCATTTTCATGTAGCATATGGGAAGTATAATGCTAACCTTTTCATAAAATGCTTGTGATCAGATGGTAAAAAGAACAAGCTACCATTAAAATTAAACATTTCTTGCAGTGATGGGGCTGCTAACAAACATGACAGTAGCAAAGGGATTGGAAAGTAACCTAGAATAGAAATTGTGGTAAAGGAAAACAAGTTTGAAACAGAAGACACACAAGAAAGACCTTTAAGAATGTCCCTGGCGATTTAAAAATCTTCCTGGGTGTTTTAACGCTTGAGTGTTACGCATTAAGTGTAGCAGGAATTACTGTGGTGCTTGAGGATGAGTCTTGCAGGCACCCTCCTGAAAGCTGCAGGATTTGTCCAGGTGGAAAAGGCTCTGCTGCTACCTGAGTCAGTGGGACGGGGAATTGTTCAGGGAGAGGTGTTTCCTAACAGCCGGAGAACAAGCAGATGTCTCATGTGGCAAGGGCAGCTGCTTGCACCTCCTAAGTACTGTCATACCTGCTTCTTAGGGATTTTGTGCCTGAGTAGTGCTCCTAACTGTGCCAAGCACATGACAAGTACATGAGGGGTTTGCAGCAATAAGTTCTATGAAGAAAAGTTTGGAGGTTCTTCTGAAAAGGAAGTTGTAGAGTTGGAGTAACTGGAAAAATAAGTGAATTGTATATTGTTTGGCACTCTTCATTCCAGTATAACCTCAGCAATTTCATCACAAAATTACAGTTACTTTAGAGTATGTTGCAAAATACGCAACTTTATTTAAACTCTTTCTTATTAAATATGAATATTTGCTCTAGTGCTTAGAAGTTCATAATTAGGAAAATCCAGTGACAGCCAAATAGCATCTTATGCATCTCCCTGCTGAAGTAGTTATTACATGCAAAAAAATCCAAAGGAATAAAATTATTGCTCAAGCAAAACCAATTGTCTGACTATTTTTCCCTTTGGAAGACTAAAAAGCAGGTGTTTTCCTGCTCTCTATTGTAGGCTGAACAGTTTGGAAAAGAATAACAGGTTTCACCAGCGGTGACAGTTCTGACCAGGAAAGCTCCTCCTGGTAAATACTCTTAGGGTAATATGCTGGTGCATCAGTATCAGGAAAGCTAGTGGTGTCAACAATACAAGTAGTAAATGGATTATAATCTTTTTATGAGATAATCTTTTGGGAAAGATGCAGCTGGACAATTAAAAAAAGTAGCAAAGCCAGTTTATCCCTTTCTGACTCCTTGTCTCACTCTTGCTCCCAAATCCTTCTCTTCATCTTTCCATTTACTCCTATTACATGGACAGGAAGAACAGAAAGGTCTTCTTGAACAGATCAAAATGGGATAAGAGGGATCTCTGGTTTCTTTTCACTCTGAGTGAAATCAGGATTTTCTTTTCTGGTTCTGAAAACTTAAAAAAAACCTCAACAACACTCTTCACATTTGCCCAAAGCAATCTTGTGCTTTCTGCTCCTTGAGTCACAAAGCAGTACCATTGTTTGGGAGAATCTTATCTTGCACTTTGAACAACATGTGTGACTTCTAAAAGGAAACTGAAGTAAAATTATACAGGCCAATACCACATCTAAATGATTAGTTGCCTTGAAAACTTTTAACTCAGAAAAAATGCTTATAAAGGCTTCAGTAAAAGTTAATGCTCCTGATGTTTGGTTCTGATGGAAAAAAAAATGCAAAATGTCAGCCTTGTAATAAGTGCACTAAAGGGTGAATGCCACATTTAAATAAATAAAGCCTTATGTCTGCAAAAAAGAACACTAAAATCCATGACTATGTAATAAGAATGTATTAACCTGATGGGCCTCATCTGCTCTTGCTCAGAGGATTGTGAAACAGGAGTAAATTTAGAGAACTGGAGAGAGTTACACGTGCATGAAATAATAAAGATTAAGGGAAATGGCATGTAGGAGCCACAAGCTATTTTTATACCAGCAACTGATAGGTTTTGCCCAGCTGTAAACGCCTCTGTATAGCAATATTTCTTTCATTATGTGTGATGTGCTTAAACATATGCAAGGGCACAATTTTTCAGTGTTGTTCATATCAGTGGAAACATTTAGACTTGCAGTAAATCTATAACTTTCTTAAGGTATGTGCAGTCAGCTGATGATATAGAAAATAATGTAGTACATGTTAGAAGTCTGCATATGTACTTTGTGCAGTGGGATCACAATCTTGTTTCAGAAATCACTTTGTAATTAACAGCTGTAAGGTTTGTACATTTAGACTGATGTATAAGATACCAACAAGACAATGATGAATATCACAAGTATATTTGAGAATGTTCTGTTTGATACTCAGTTCAGTACATGTTGCCTGTCATTAGTCAATACAGATGTCCTCAAATATTTTTTGCACAACCTAATCGACATGTAGCAGTTTCACAGCAGATACTCACTTAATTTCACTGCCTGTTGACTTAAATTTGTTTACTCTTCCTACTATTAGCTGCATTTACTGCAAAAAATGTGGCATGAGGATATTGCAACAGAGATGTATTTCACAGTCTCGTAGAGGAGATGATTTGGTGTGCACTGCTAGCATAGGTAGGTGTCCAGGGGGTGCCAGGCGGGTGAGGTATACAGCTGCACTCCAAGGAAATCTCATCCTGTTTCAAGGTTGGAGACTCCCTCTTTGTTTCAGATCTTCAGGAGCTTTCTGAAAGACTTGTTTCCTGGGTTCAGCTGTAAGTTGTTTTTCTCCTTCTTGGTAGCTGGTGCAATGCTGTATTTTCTACTTTAGTCTCAGAACAATACTGATAACACCCTGGTGTTTTAGTTGTTGCTAAGTAATGTTTACTTCAATCAAGTGCTTTTCAGTCTCTCATGCTCTGCCAGTGAGGAGAGAAGCTGGGAAAGAATCAGAGACAGGATATCTGACCCAAACTAGCTAAAGGGATATTCCATACCACAGGACATCATGCCCTGTATATAAAATGGGGGAGGCCCAGGTAGCCGTTTGGGTTGGGCTGCATATCAGTTGGGGGATGGTGAGCAACTGTATTGTGCATCACTTGTGTTTATTGGTTTTATTTTCTTCCCTTTTTAGTGTTATATTCTCTCTTCTTGTTATTTCTCTTATCATTATTACTATTGGTGGTAGCAGTAGTGGTTTTGTGTTATACTTTAATTACTGGCCTGTTCTTATCTCAACCTGTGGGAGCTACATTCTTTTGATTCTCCTCCCAGCACCACTGGAAGTGGAGGGGAAGAAGGAGGGAAGTGAATGAGTGGCTATGTGGTTCCGAGTTACCAGCTGGGTTGAAATAACAACACCTGCCATGCTTACTTAGCTACTGTGATAAGGATTCTGTTGCAGCTTTGCCTTTCACATTGAAAGTGGCCTTTGTCTTTAATTTTACTGTGAGGCATGAAGTGGGAAATGGACTTCCAGAGTAATCTATTTCTGGAATAATGCCTGCTGCAGTTATTCTCAAACACTTTTTCCCTATGAGTCACCTGGTACACTATGTGTGACATGCCTTTCTCTCTCTTCCCTTTTCTCCTGGCTTTTCCCTGTTCTCCACCAAACAATTAAAACCTAAGCCTTTAGGGAGATAGTGTAGTAATGGTCTTTTTAAGAAAAATTAAGTGGAGTTGTACAGAAAGAAGCAAATGTGCTCACATAACACAACATATGAACACACAGTAGCATTAAAGTTTTTGAAGAACTTATGTTTCATGAAGTATCCAGGAATAAAGCAGTTATGTACAACAGGAGGCAGAGAGATAGTGTGACCCATGCATTTTTAGATTTTGCATTTAGGCAACATCTTGGCTGATTTTCCCTGTGTAGAAAACAGTTGCTTTCCTGGCCTGTGCGTCGTGTCAGGTATTTCTGCTTTTATGTGTGAAAGAAATTTGGACACTTGAGGGATTACTCTGTGGCCTTCTCTCCACTTCCCTGCCCTCCTAAACTTCTAACTTGAGCTTTATGTCATTTTTTGACTTTCAACCTGTTGATATAACACTGAAGCTCATAAGGTGAAGAAGATTTACTGTATTACAAAGTGATTTGTTGATGTGTGATTTTTATTTCTATCAGTAGGTTACTTTATTGAGATCATAAAATAAAAATCAGCTTTTCATTTCAACCTCCCACTTGCTATCTCTTAATTTATTGAAACAATTCCGAAAAGAGTGAAAAAGATTAATTTCCAGTGTTTTTAAAGTAAGAGAGGAGTTCTAAAGATAAGAAAAAGTGTTTTACGATAGAGATGAAAGAAAAGTTGAGAAAAAGGAAAATTGAATGCCCTCACAGTGTTTTATTGAATATGTTCAACTTTGATGAAACACAAAGGCATTGCTACGTAGTTTAAGTTGGCAGGTAATAAATTTTGAGGGACAAAACGAAAGACAAAGTAAAGTAATTACTTTTTCCTTTTCTGATCTGTTGATGAGAGAAACAGTCGATGTCATTAGAAACTGGACATTATCCATTCACAGTAATTAAATCAACCGTGGTGTTTATCTGGTATCTTAGGCTTGGAAATAACAGGAAGAGGGTAGCAAAAATAAATGTTTAATGGTGTTATTTTATGCATAAATGAAGAGATTAAACTGCAGCTAGAAATGGTAGCTAATTATATGACCATTAAATAAGCAATTAACTATGTAAATGTGCAGTCATTTAGTCACCTTCTTTGTGATGTAAAAGGTTCCCATATCAGTCCTCTTTTTGATGTTTCTGCATTGACTTCTTTTGGTAGGTGACATGTCAAGTGATCTCAGAAGAAGAATTTAGAGGGAAACAATTTGGGCCCAAGGACTGTCATTTCACTGAGTTTGCAGGATGTCTAATATAACGAGGCAGTTATTTTAAGAGTTGCTGTTACAACTATCAGAAACATTATTCAAAAGAGAGACCTATCTTCTTCAGTGTATGTGTACAATCTAAATGACAGGAAATACATTGGGGAGCCAAGTAAGTCTTTTGATTTTTGGAAGTTACCTTAAAGAATTTTTCTGATTACAAAGAAAAGTGTCAAAGGAAAACTCAGATGGCTAATAAAGTTGTTGTTAGAAAAATATCTCCAATAGAATTTGAAATAAAAACATTTCTGAAAGCTTAGCCAGATGGAAAGAGCTGCATGATGCTGTTGTCTGCATGAAATGAAGGAGGCAGATGGTCAGCAACTTAAAAGGTTCAATGCTTTCATATATACATGGGACAGAAAGAAAGAGAATGATAATCCAATAGACAAATAACCCTTGATGATCATAAGTCTCCAACCTATCTGAAGTGTGTGATCCATCTGAAAGAGCTTCTATTCAAACTAAAGCTTTCATGAGAGGACCCAAGGCTCACTAGACACCAAAGATGAATTGGAAACTCAGCTGCTGCTCATAAAACCATGCATTTGTAGATGAAGATGACAAGTTAAAACAGAATTTCAATGGAATCATACCTTTGAGACAGATGAAAGCCTATTAACTGTGGAAGGCTTGACCCTAGAAAAGGAAAACAGAATAGAATAATGTATGGAGCTTCTTAGGAGCTCATGAAAATAGTGAAAAATGCCTGTGAGAAGAAGCAGCAACATCTGGATAGTCACAAACATAAACATAAGTGACATAAATGCTTAATGGATAAAATACTCTGGTAAGGGTGCAAAAGTAAAAGCATAGAAAAGATGAATAAATAGCTGTAATAAGTTATATGACAAATTCAAAACATGCAATGTATAACATGTAAGATTTTATGTATCTAGGAACAGAGTTTATATGCGGCTTTCTATTTACTTATGCAGAACTGGTCATTATCAGAAGCAAGGTGGTATATACCAGTGCTAAAAATTAAATTAGTAACTGAATCTAGGTCATCGAAACAGCTTAGCTTTGGTATAAGCCGTAGAAATTGAGGTACATGGCATAGTCAGAAAGAAGAAAGCAAAGATAGACAAAATGTTTTGAAAAGATCTTGAATATTTTTCTTAAATCCTTTATATGGATGCCACCCAAGATCAAATTGTGAAGATGGAAAATAGTAGCTCACTGAATGGTAGTGAGCTAAACACAGCCAAACAAATAACAATTTTGAGGTTCTGGACAGCCACTAAAATTTTAAACAGCAACTTTGAAGGTGAAGTTATAACTGTAAAGATGAACCAAAATCAGTAGATTAAATTCTATATTGCCAAGTCACTGGCTTTCACTCTTCTTTGGCTTTCTTGAAAAAACTGAAGTTAATAATTGATCTTGAGATTCTCAGTGCGCATCTACTGTAACAATTGAGATTATGACATATTCTTCCAGCCTCAGAACCTGAAGAACAAATATCACAAAGACAGAAAAAAACTCTTGTACTAATTTGATGATGATTCAGAGCATTCTTCCCCTCTTAGTGCATTCCAGCTTGAAGAGTTCCAAACCAAAGCCTTTTCCATTGGATTTGCCATCTGCAGTGATCTCACCTCAAGGTGTGTCACCAACTTGCATCAAGGGGCACTCATAGGCCAAGTAGTCAATAGGAAAAGTAATTCACGTTCAAGTAAGAAAGAGGTATTGCTTGTGACCCTTCAGATCTTTTATCACTATAGGGCTGTAAGGATACAAGGAATATATGCAAGTCAGCTGTTCTCAGTATAACTTAAGCCATTGTTATTTAGACTATGATACCAGACTGAAGTGACACTCATAGGGTGTAAAACCCAATGAACCCACAAGAGATGTACAGTAAAAATTAGTAGATATTGACTTCTTCAGACAAAAGGCTTGTACTTCCTTCTCTGGTTTCCCGTTTTTGGGGTGAGATGTTCAAATAGCTTTGTGAATCTGGGCTTTCTTCTCATATAAAAGACACCCCCAAAACCAACCAAAAAGACCCAAACTAAATAAATAGGAGATTGAGATTTCCTTGGCAAGGACATGGATATGTTTTTTTTTATGCCCATCTCTCTTAATCTCTCAGAAAAAAAAAAAATTATAGGCAAAAGTTAAAAATTGCACACAAAAAGAAGAATAAAAAATATGCTATGATGAAAAAGAAATTGTAGGCTTAGAACTTCTGGTTAAAGTCTACCTATCAGTAATTTGACAGACTACCAAGTGAAGTATGGTCATATAAAGTGTTGACTCCCCTTTCACAATCAAATTTCATAGACTAATTGATTTTTATGGGAAAGAAAGAAAAAGGTGGAAAATTAAAATAATTTGGACAGATCTCCATATCTCACCATCTACTAACAACACCCTCACCCAACACCACCACCCTTATCAAATTCATATGCAGACTATTTTTTACATTGTTGTGTAACCTACAAGATCTGTTAAAACTGCAGTGTAATTTTGTGCTTCAGTGTTAATTACAGCTTTCAAATCTCTATTAAGTAGTCTATCAACTTTCACAGCATATTACCAAGATAACAATTTTTAACTTTCACCTTCAATGCTTAGAAAAATTGAGACCTCATTCCCATTTGCACTTATGCCTCCATGTCCTGTATTTTTTTACCTGAAGAATATTTATTGCGTATGTTTTCTCAGTACCTGACACTTCTGTGGGCCCCTCATCTTCATAGAAAACCTCAGTGCATTAAAATCAGCAGTTTCTTTTTTCTTCTTCAGGGTTTACCTTGCAGACTGATTCACACATTTAAATTTTAAAAGGTCACAAAACCTATTATCAAGGTTATTTCCAAGGCAATTACACTGGTGCTAGAATTGCACCTATAACAAAATGGTTAACGGCTAAATGGTGAATTATACAATAAATTTTGCCTTGATAGTTGTTAAGACTAATTCTCTTAATTCTCAAGTTGCTATAGCAGTTTCATGTGAACATCTATATTGCTATTGCGTTCTTGTATTAGTGTGTATTATTATTTGATTCACATAAATTGTTGAGCCTCATCAGAGAAATGCTGGTGCTTTGTTCCCCGCTGTTTTTAATGTCCAATAAGACATCTTTCTGATTTTGTCTGTTGAAGAATTATTATTTCTAAACATTCACACCAAATTCTTCAAAAATCAGTGTTTCCAAATTTCCTGTCAGAACTATGTTTTTTCTCTCTTTCTTTGGATCTCACATCTGTGGCCATAGAAGAGGAGAAATTAGAGAGTCTGTCCTGGCAGCCGTTTGTCTCCTTCTTGGTTGTTGGCGAAGAGCTGTGTTTCTTTTTTTTTTTCCTTGACTTTCAGCTTGGGAACAGTGTTGATAACACCAATGTTTTGGTTACTG
>JAOEHX010044893.1:8547-45197 GCA_025448015.1 Bolborhynchus lineola
CGCGGTTGTGCAACAGCTCCGCGGCAGGCGGATGGCACCGGGCGGACACGGAGATTCGCCCAAGAACTCGCCGGTAATCAGGAGTAGAGAGTAGCCCTCGGGTCCGCTTGGCCCTGCCCTCCGGGGCAGCCGTGGACTCCCGCCTCTTACGGAGAGGACGGGGCGATCGCGGCAACGGGAACGGGACCTGCCCCCAGCCGGCCGCCCGCCCTCCACGGCCCCGGGGCCGCCGGAGCTTCCGGCCTTTGCTCCGCGGCGCACCTGCGACCCTTCCCCGCCACCGCAGCGCCCCGCGCCCCTTCGGGCTTCCGAAACACCCCAAATATTCATGGACGGGGGCAGAAGGCGGAGAGCGCGCCCCGAGCACCGCTCCACGGCCGTCCCCTCTCCCCGCAGGTGCCCCCGGGCCCGGCCCCGCCGCCCCCCGAGGAGCTGCTCTTCGGTGTCTTTGAGCGCACCGGGGCCGGCGGCAGTGGGGGGCGGCCGCAGTCCGCGCTCTGCGTCTTCCGCTTCGCCGAAATCGAGGAGACGATCCGGGCTGCCCGTAACTCCTGCTTCGTCAGCCCCGCCGCCGGCATGGTCACTGTGCTGGACAGCGTGGTGCAAGGAACCGGCCCGGCCTGCGAGAAGAGGAACATACAGGTACAGGCACCTGCGGGAGTAGGGTGGGACGGGGCTTCCCTGGAGGGGAGACGGGGGGAGGCAGCGGCCCCGTCGGATCCCGTCCCGTTCGTGCTGCCGCGCCGCTTCCCCGGGCGGGAGCGCGTCCCGCGACCGATTGCTCCCCGGTCCCCGTTCCCCGCGCTCCGCTCTCTTGGCTCCCCGCTCTGCTCTCTCCTTCCCGCGCGCCGGTCCGTGCTCGCGGGGGAGCCGTGTCACCCCGGTCACATCGTTAAAGCCTGGCGGCGGGCTCGTACCGAGCAGAGAACGCGCGTTTGTGTGTGTGTGTGTGTGCTGTGGGGGAGCCCCCCACCGCCGGGGCCGCAGTTGTTCCCACACCCCTGTAACTCGCGGGCCATTTCCCGCTCGGCGCGCCCCGCGTCTGACCCCGCAGGTTTCTCCGCTGCCGCACTCTCGCACATCGGCTGCTTTATTCACCGGCTGCCTTGTTCTGCCGCGTTCAGGACAGAAGTTTTGCCGTTGTCGCCGTTTGTTACCAAGTGACTGTAAACGTGAGGTGAAGGCGCCTCTTTTCCCTTTCATTAAAGGTACGTGGTGCTTGGGGAAAAAAAAAGAAAGAAGAGAAAAGGGGCTGCTTCAGCTCTGCATTTTTCCCTTCCTCTGGGAAGGAGGCATAACTCAACTCCGTCAAGGATCGTAAAAACATCTGTTTGGTTTCGAAGGCGAGACAGAGCGTTTGGGCTCAGGCTTCCCCGTGTAGTGGCACTGACACAGAGAAAGGTTTCCCATGGTAACCCGAGTGCTCTGTGTGGTATTCCTACACTAGGTACAAATACGTGGCCTTAATGCAGTGGTTCATAGACCTACTCCAGCAAAGTTGAATAGTTTTTCCCCAGTGGCAAAGTGCAAGCTGCCTGACAGCCAGGAAATCTGGTAGTTGTCCTGGCTCTTGAGTTAACTCCACAAAGACTCGGGGCATTAAACAAGGAATGCACAGTCCCGAAGTCTCGGCAAGGTGGCGGCTCTCAGAGGAGTCAGGGATGCTGTTTGCAGGACAGGGGGCAGTTCTTGTCGATTGTGGCTGAAGCTTGGCACCCTGCGAGTTAGCCCTCAGCCCTGGCAGTGTTCAGCTGTCTCTACCAGGCAGGTCAAGAGGAGGCATTGTGGCTGGGGGTTCTGGAAGGAGCTTTCAGTTACCAGCCTAGCTATGAGTGCAGGTCAATGGTAGGACACTCAAGAGAGTAAGAAAAATAATCATGACTAACACCAGTCTATTCATGTTGAAGATCCTAAGTGCTATATCCAGTAAGTTATTTGGACAGCTAATTCCCTAAGGACTCCAGGGAGACTCAGTGCAGAAGTGAGATTTCACTCCATCTTTGGGTCTGGCTCATCATGCTGTTCTGCTGTGGAGCATGCTTGGGGTCCTATCTCTGCATGCTCCTGGTAAGGTGAGGAAGGTGACCAGCAGTGTGCCATCAGCTGATGCCACAAAGGCAGCCTGTGGAGGACAGGGGTAAGTGATAGGCGATACGAGGTTCGAGGAGCCTCACCAGTCCTGTTGGAGTCAGTGGAAACCCTCTGAATTTACCACTGCAGCGAGACAAGGTTGTGAGAAAACTTGTTTACATGGAGACAGCAGAATGGTTTGATGTGTCCTATGTGTCTCTAACATTCTAGTCCTGACTGACACTGCTGCTGTGGTGCTGACCTTGAACCTGTCCTTCAACCCTAGATGCCTCAGTTCCCTGATTTGCTGCATTGCATTTATTACTATTATTCAGAAACACATGTAGTGTAAGATTGCATTTGTAAAGCTGCTTTCAGATCCTTTGATGTTAAGTACAGCAGGATATAAATACCATTAATATTTGTTCATGCCTAATATTTCTACGCTTCCAATTTATTTGAAGTGTGTTCCTCTAAAACCGCTGACCAAGGCTGCTGGGAAGCCTTCCTACCGGTCAGAAAGAGAACCTTTCGGGTTTTTTGCCTCTTACTTAATCATTAGAATTGCC
Source organism: Bolborhynchus lineola (assembly GCA_025448015.1). NCBI lineage: Eukaryota > Metazoa > Chordata > Aves > Psittaciformes > Psittacidae > Bolborhynchus > Bolborhynchus lineola. The sequence goes on from JAOEHX010044893.1 coordinate 11,187, forward strand.
AGCAAGTTAACAAGCTGTTTCGTTTCTAAGTCCCAGGGTGACAGTGTCAAGAGAAGAGTTGTAATATTGTGCTTCTTTGTGCTTTGAAACCCTAACATCAATTTCCACCTTCAAGACAATGAAATACTCTAATACACTTCATGTCCAGCTCTGGGAATGCAGCAGGAAAATGTATTAAAGCAGCAGCTGCTTTGGCAGAGCAGATCAGCATGTAGCTGCCTTCCCATTCTGAGCTCCACTTCTCCACTTGCTAGTGGGTTTCCTGGTTGTCTTCAGCTGATGCATCACTGATGATGCTCTGGTGTTATCAAAAGTGTGCCTCGTCAATCCTGCCTGTGGACTGGGTGACTGGGTTTTAAGCTCCTGGAAATAAAAATAAACCTAATGATGGCCTGATTCATTCTGGGCGTGCTGGGAAGAAGTAGTTGGTTGTTACAAACAGGGAGCGCAGGCTGTTAGGTGCAATGTGGTGTGAAAGAAAAATCATTGTCCCCTTGTGTGCCCTTCTGTCTAATTGAATGCTCCTCCAGCAGCACTCGGTTGTGACTCAGCCAGGGAGCTGCAGCATTCGCTGTGAGTGGTGGGTTTTGGGAGGGTGCCCTCAGCACACCACTGTCCTCATGGCACCGCTGGGGCAGCGCTAGCTGATGAGGATGAGGGCTCGTTACCCCTCGGCATCATGATGAGAGGCCAGCACTGGTAGGAGAGGCTTTGCCCCAGTGCAGGGATTGCTCTGAGGCAGTTGTGGTCAGTGTGGTGGCAGCCACCTTTTCTGCTCTCGCAGTGACCACTTGGGACTGGCCATGCAGGGGCTGCGGAGGGTGGCACTCTGGCTGTCAGGGGAGCCTGGGTGGCTGGTTGGCCTGTGCCCCAGAGGCTGGGCAAGGGCAATCACCAGCTCAGTCTGGGAATGGGCCCATCGCTTTGGTGGAAGCACTAACTTGCAGTTAAGCACGTGCTTAACAGCTTTGAGAGATGTGGCGAAAGTGTACAGAGGAGGATGGCCTGGATCAGGAGTGGAGGCTGGTTGGTTGTTCCCCTTGAGTACTGCTGAAAAGTCTCTTGCCAAGGAGGTGAATTTGCAGTAGCAGCTTAGGGGAAGGAGTATGTACTGGGGAAGGATTTAGTTTGATTGGGCTCTTGTACTGAGAGTGAGTGGGTGAGCTCTACGATTGCTTTCCCTCAACAGAAATAGCTTTTTATAATGAATTTTGTGTCAAATACTGGGCTGTCTTTGTAACTCCTGCAGCTAAAATGAAATACTTGCATGGAGTCACTGCTGCGTTTTGCCCACTCGAAGCATGGGTGGAATTTGGACTCGAGCCCCCAGGAATGAAAAGGAATATGAGTGCTCTGTAGCAGACTGTCTTTAGCATCATTGGCAGCAATGCGCTGACAGAGCTTATCAAATCCCAAGGACACTGAGTGGGTTTACTTCGTATTTGAACTGTTCTGCCCCAGCAGGATGAAGGCCCAGTAGGTTTGAAGGTCGTGTAGGCTGCATGGCTGGAGCGCGGTGCGGCTGCAGTATCCAGAGCCCTTGCAAAAGCTGAGCAGGCAGGACCCTGTGCCCCTGCCCACTCGCCCGGGAGGAGTGTGTGGGTGTCCCAGCACCTTCCCCCCCAATGCCACTGAGTGTAAAGGTCTGGCTCTTCCCGTAGTGCCAGCAGCCACCCTGCATCACAGCCACATCCCTGTGGAGTGATCCCCCCCAGCACCTTCTCACCACCTCCCCATCTCTGAACCTCATGTGTGGGGCACCATTGTTCTGCTCCAACCAGCAGCTGCCTTTTTGGCCACCAATGAGGATGGCTGCCAGGAGGTCCCAGCCCTGCTCCCCAGCCCCAGGTGCAGCACGAGGGTGTCCCAGCCCAGCTCCCCAGGTACCTCTGCAAACCTCCCTCCTCTGCGTGTCCAAGCGGTTGCTGATGTGGGGGTTTGAGTTTAACACAAAACAAAATATCATGAACAAGCATGCTTGAGGACATGCTGAGCTGGTGACCCCATCCCACACTTGAGCTGCGCCCGACTCCGTGTCTGCTGTGGTTTCTATGTTGAGCCCCATGCTGTCTTTCTAAAGACTCCCAGAGAGGTAACTAGGGAAAGTAGGCTTTTATTCATTAGACGTGGATTTGCTTGCCAAGGATCTGCATCTCTCTTGGGAAATGTTTTGGGGTCTGCAACTCAAAAAAGGCTGAAAATCCGTTTTGTTTCCTATGCTGAAAAGCATAGGCAAGGCGGCATGGGATAATCATGCGTTTCAGCATTAATTCTCAAGTTTCTGGCTCTTGTGGCTTCATGTCAGATCCTGCATGCTCATTGAGCACAGTGTTTTGTGGCGTAATGATGAGATACCCACCAGTGAGCTTTACTATACCGGCTTGTTAAATAAAATGAACTCCTTGGGTAGGCTGTATAAACAATCTCAGTATATATGTATGCCTGGGCATAGAAATGTGGTTTGAAACTAGGCAGAAAACGTTCCCAAAGAAAAAAACCTCATATACACGTGGGAATATGACAAAACATCTACTTACTGTCCAAATATACTGTGGCATCTCCGTGGGATTGAGTTTTATAGGAACTGAGTTACTTTGAAGTGCTGGTTTATAGCAATTTAGAAAATCCAAACATGAAAATAAATGTGCCTCTAACATTGCGTCTCCTCAAGTAAAGCTGGAGGATTAGCCACAGAAAGGAAACGGGGAATTTACACTTAATTTCTGCATTAAAGATGGGGCAGAAGTTCTCGTGGCTGACTTAATTTCTGCTTTTCACAGACCATGATGTGTTTGGAGCTGCTAGCATGCACCCAAAGGTGCAAATGCTCTTACTGCAAGGCTGCACCGCGTTGTGGCATTGCTGTGATCTGTTTTGCTTCTGGGTGTTGTACAAGCAGTGGGAGTTGGTGTTTCTCTGAGCCACCATCCGAGGGGGACCCAGGATTCCCCATATGAAGGGTTCAAGCTACAGCCCGGCTCTGCCAGACTTTGGGCCCCAACCCAAGTGCTGCGTACCTGCCCTGTCACTCACCTGGTATCAGTGGGTCACGGCCAACTCTTCGGTGTATTTCCTTGGGAATCTATGTGGAAGCAGAGCCTTCTGCCTGCAGTCGTGGCACGGGCAGGCAGCTGCGAGCGGGGAGCTGGAGCCGTGTGAACATCACTCCTTCCTGGGATTCAGGCTCAGCTCTGGGCTGCCATGCCCGGGGCCTTCCCGGTGCTGAGGGCTGGTGCCTTGTGCGGAGCCAGGGAGCCTCCCAGGGAGCAGGTCGGGGCCGAGCCAAAGGTGGGTGGTGGGAACACACCTTACAGGCCCCGGGGCTCGCCCCTGCTGTGCATCTCAAGCTCAAACAGCTCCTAGATTGCAAAGGGAAATTTGGTCAAAGTGGCAGAAGTTTCAGTGCCTGGAAACCAGAAGTTGTGCTGCTGTAGGTGGGAGAATGGAAAGTGGTGTCTGGCCCTGGCAGAGCGCCCGCCTGCTCCCGGGCACAGGGCTGTGCTGGGTGGTGCTGGCTGAGCACTGGGTCCTTCTGCAGGAGGATCTGAGCTCTCCCTTGGGGGTCTGTAGAGCCAGTACTGCAGCCGGATGCACAGACCTTGTCATTCTTGGGAGCTAGACGGTCAAGCTGACCTGATCCAGTGAGCTCACCAAATCTCCTGTAACGAGGTCATGGTTTAGGTGGAAAACAGGAAAAGGATCATTTTGGCTGAGTCTACTGTTACCCATGGAAGGTCCCTGGCAGCTGGGAGGAAGCTGGAGCATCCTGGAGAGGTGCTCGTATGATCATACAGAGGCAGTTGTCTCTCAGGAGCAGGCCCTTCACTCAATGTGTTTTAACCACTTTTGTTTGCATTGCCCCAGATATTTTCCAGGGCAGATGTTTGGTTCCCACGCATGAACATGAAGCTGCTCCTCGGGAGCACCAACGGGAGCCCCGAGAGGATCCTCGAGCGGAGCCCCAGGGTCTCAGTGGGTGGAAGTGAAGGCGTTTGCCAGCTCTTTTCTGATTTCTCAAAGTTTCTTTTATAGCAACCGAGAGAGATCTGGGCTCAGGGCACCTGGGGAGGCGAATAAAGCACATAGAGATCTGGACGGGTGCCTGGGGATGCTGTAAAAACACAGTGCTGTGCCTTGTAAATCCCAATAGGCACCTATTCAAACTCGCAAGCAACTGCTCCGTGGTGATACTCTGGTGTGATGACCTCTTCCAGCACGTTTTTGGAAACACAATAGGTCTGAGGCCCTGGCTGTGGTAATTTAATGCAAACACTGGGCAGGCTGGAGCCAGCAGCGATTGGAAGCAATCAATTACAACCACCTGAGCACCACCACACGCTACCTACAGCAGAGCGGCTGCGCCTCCTGGCTCGGGCGCCCGGCATGCGTAGGGACAGCGTGTGCAGGAGTGTGATCACTCACAACACCCAGGAGGTGGTGGATGCAGGTGAGCGCTCCTGACCTGGGGCAGAAGTGGCTCCATGGCCACGGGCACCTGGCTGATGCCCAGAGGTGTTACTGCCTGTGCCGGGTGTGCCCCGTTGGCTGTGCCCGTGGTGTTGCTGCAGCCCCGTGTGCTCGCAGGTCTGTTTGGAAACGCTTGGTACGTGCACCAATCTGCGCTGGGGAAGAGTTCTTGCAGTGTTTCACAGGGGCGAGTAGGTGATCAGAGCCTGCCTGATGGGTGCCTTGTCGTTGATAAGATGGTTGGCAGCATCAGCGTTTGAACTGAGGTCCCAAGTGCAGCTGTGCCTCCGTTCCCAGCACACATACCCAGGGGCATGGTGTGGGGGGTGTTTTGCCTGTTTGGTTTTGTTTCTCCTTTTGTTTGTTTGCTTTCTGGGCGTGTGAAGAAGTGACTGCAAGTCCTTATTTTCTTTTCAAGTTGGGCTCTAACACCTTGCAGCAAGCGGAGGAGGTGGCAGACTGTCTACAGCAATCTCCCACTTGGAGAGACCGGTAGAATTTATTGTCATTTTTGAGCAGAGGGAGCAGTCCTAATTCCTAACATCTGGATAGCAGCTCTGCTGGCAGCCAGCGCTCCGGCGCAGCGCAGGGCGGCTTCAGGACGTATCAAACAGCCTGGAGGAGCCCGTTAGATGAGGTGTGCTGATGAGCAGGGCTGGTACCAAAGCCCAAGATGATTTTCTCTCCTTACCTGCCAAGTGTCAGTGGGTCTTGTCCAGTGCAGGGAGTATATGCTGCCTCCTTCTGCAGATCTGTGCTGGCGGCTGGGACTAGGACATCCCCAGGGATATGGAGGGCATGGGGGACATGGTATTCTGCAGCACCAACAGTGCAGAAGTGACCACTCTGCTCTGTGGTCTGAGCAGAGCTGATCTGCTGTTGTCAGCCCCTGTGCCTTCTTCTCCTGCTCAGGATGCATTGTTTTTTGGAGGAAGGGACCTACAGATCATCCCAGCCTTGTAGACAAGGGACAAGAGGCACATAGGTTTGGGGTGTTTCTCTGGTGAGCAATAGGATAACAGTTGACTTGAGTATTCAGGGGTTTTTCCATATTGGGGGTCTCGTTTGGCTGTGCCCTGCTCTGAAGGCATGGCCAGAGTTGCAGTCCTTGGCTTTGCTGTTGTGCTCCCAAATTGCTGCCACATGGGTGAATGGCAGCCATGGGTGCTGCAGAGCCCAGAGGGAGCTGGGGGCTGGTGGTGGGGCGGGTTGAGTCCAGGCACAAACCCCAGCTCAAGTCTCGGGCTCAGTGAAGCTGCAGGTTCCACTGCACCAAGCCTGCAGCAGTGGCTGTGCCGGCCAGCAGGACAGGGCTGATGCGGGGCAGCAGTGTTCCGGGTGCCTGGGACCAGCTGCTGCTACAAGGCTGCCCATTGTTTGGGCTGAACCATTGGAGGGCCTTTGCTTTGACAAGGTGCCTGGAGCTTATACGTTGTGAGTGGTCCTGCAGTACTAATCTTTAGGTTCTAATCCACATGCAGAATTGCCTACAAGTCTGGATTTTGCAAACATGTGCCTCAGTTATTTGAAGGAAATTTGGAACTTGTATTCCCATTTCTATCTCATCTCTGTTTAAAGTATTGTGCTGCTTCACACTGCTCCCTTCTGGAGCAAAAGCCCTTCGGCTATTAGATTTTCATCCCACTGTCTGCTGACTGCTGCCAGCATTGAATGGGCTGTGAGCTGCTAGTGGCCAAAAGCCATCTCTGGTGGATTGCCTAATTAAAAGGGGCTATTGAAAACCTGGCATGATCTAGAATGTGGCTGTGTGTAGGGTGACCTTTCTAGGAAGAGCTGGGAAAACTGCAGTATTATGATGGCACTCGAGAAAGAAATGGAAATGGGAAGGATGAGTGGATTTTAGTGCAATATGAAAGAGTTTCCAGGGTTGTTTGACTTGTGAGTCCCTGTCATCCTTCAGTACATCTTGTAGAGCCAGATGTCAGCTGCACATGGTACAAAGGCACCAGGCTGGTGTGTTCTTACATGTGGTTCCTTGCAGAGCAGTGGACCCAAGTTGGGGAACCAGCTCGTGCAGGGAATAGGCTCAGGTCGGGCTTTCGGCAGTCAGTGGCAGGTCAACACATGGAACTGTGGTAAAGCCTCTGCTTGAGGGAGCAAACATCCGCATCTGGAGGCAGCGGATACCGTGATTTCTTCCTCACACTTCCTCCTTCGGTTTGAATTGCCTTCTGTCCTTGGGGTGAGCTGAATGGCGGGAGGCTGGGATGGGTGCTCCTGTGCATTCCTCCTGGGATCTGCTCCGGCCGCCTCGGTGCCCTCAGGCTCCCCGCCTGCAGGAGGGCTATTTGGGCACTGTCAAATAAGCTGCTGAAGAAAGGTTTCAAGCTCTGGGGAGGAGCTGGGGTTGCAGTGTTGTGTCCCTGGGATCTCCGAACTGTAGCGTCAGTTTTTGCTGCAAATCTCAGTGGATCTTTGCAAACAGCTTTGGAAACATCAGTTTCTACAAATCTTGGCTAAAAATGTAAAATGGCAGAGAAATGAAAGGCTTCCATACTTGAAGCAAATAAGAGAGGTGCTCGGTTGCTGAACCCAGTAAGACCATTCATTTTTAACAGATTTTGAAATTATTCAAATTATTCAGTTATTGTGATCTGAATTTCCTAACTGGGGGGATGAGGTGGAGGGAGAGGACCTCCAAAGGTCCCTTCTGCTCAGTTAGTGAGGAAGAAAGGCTTATTTTAAGCCTTTCCATGCCAGGCTACAGCAGCAGGCTGGGTGCTGGGAGCATGTGGTGGTATTTCTGGATGTTGGTGCCAAAGCTCTTGTGCAGGTGATGTGCATGGTGGTACCCATGGGGACACCTCTGTAGTGTGGGACAGTGCTGGCATTCAGAGGTGGGCTTTACTGAGGATGCATACAAGAATAGTAGAGTTCTGCTCATTATCTCAGAGCTTAATTGATTTGGCAGAACTAATGAGAAAAATACAGGAAAACATTTACTATAAACCGCTGCTAAATAAAGCAGATTTGAAGTGACACATGCAAAAGACCAGTTGTGTTCGGTAAGAAGTTGTTACTTTAATGGGTGCTTTTTTCAGCCCAGAATCGCACACATAAGTCTTTGGAGCACTTTGAGCATGTGAAGTGCCAAGTGTTAGGAGTGGCAATAACAAAAACCAACCCCTGAGGACTGAGGAGCCAAGCTCACTGTTCACCCAGGGCTCCTCCCTGTGGGAAGGAGCTTGAATAGTTTGAGGTTGGTTACTGAAGCCAAAGCTCAACACAAATGAGAAACACAGCTTGAGCGGTGAAAGGGGGGGCTCCTCCAAGGAAAGAGAAACTAAGAAAATACAGCCTGAACAGATGAGGCCTCCTCCTCTGAGCAGTTTCAGAGGGACGTGTTGGTTGGGCTTTCCGTGTGGTGTGGGTGTCCTTGGGATGAGGTGTGCTTGGCTGATCCGCTCTTTCCTTGTCCCTGGGGAGCGGGGCAGAGGAGCTGCTTTTCCAGTGGGGGCAAATCTAAAGGACATACAAGCTCTCGCTGCTTAAACGCTTGCTGTTTCGACTGTGACAACCCCTTTGGAGCCTGTTGTTTGTTAATCCCTCTGCCTGCCCATTCCTGTGGGATTTGATTGTATAATCTGAAGTATTGTATTTAATGCAGGATGAAGGCTAACATAATAAGCTTGACCAGCCTTCCTGGCGGCACGAAGGGTGTGCAGCTTCAGCTGGAAGGCTGCTGGGGTTCTGTGCTCTGAGCAGGCCCGTGCTCTCACACGTGCTGCCTCGGCTCCCTGCAGGGCACAGCGCCGGTGTGCGCCCAACCCTGGCTTGAGCGGAGAGAGGATGGGGATCCTGTGCCATGGCTGCCAGGCTGGGGAAGGTGTTCTGGGGGCAAGGCTTTGCAAAGCAGATCCTGCAGGCCTCCTGCCAAAATTGCCCTCAGCTTCCTTTGCCTGTAGCTCGGCCTCAGGGTCAGCACCTGTGGTAGGGGTTTGGGGAGTGATGGGTGGCTGTGAGTCCGTCCAGTTCCTGCAGGAGGAGGTGGCAGAGGAGACCAAGGGGGTAATCACAGTTTAGCTGCAGGTGTCCAACCTTGGTCTCACTGCTGGAGCTGAGGGTGGACCCTCTGGGGACTCCTCGGAGCTCTCGCATCCTCCCTAACACCCTGAGGGGAGTGTTACAGACACCCCCTGCCCTTTCCTCCTGCACCTGCAGGACGCAGCAGAGGAAGGATGGCCACAGGGAGCCTGTGCGTGTTCAAGTTGTTGGGCTTTGCTCTCACTGTAGCACTGCCTTCAGCCCAGCTGTTCCCTGCTGCTGTCCCAGTCCTTCCCTCTGAGGTGGGCTCAGCAGCCCAGCAGACGTCTGCCCGGGAGGTCTGCTGGGGCTGCTACCGCTGGAACGGCAGCCAGAGCTTGGGTTTCATCTGAGGTGAGGCACGTCGCAGAAAGCATCTTCTGGAGCGTCAAACCCCTCACCTCTGGTGGTTTGAGGTCTGTGGCTGCGGTGGAGGTGACTGTTGCTGCTGCTGCTTCAGCGCAGCAGCTTGGCCTGACCGGGCTTGGCACTGGAGGCTTGGCAGGAGGTCCGTGCTTTGCAGACTCAAGGAAAGGTTTCTCATTTGCTTTCAGGGGCTGGTGGGCTCAGCCTGTGCGGTCAGCTCTGGCCCTGAGTCCGGCTTCAGGCGTGTGGTCTGCCAAGCCTGTTGCCTGTGATGCGGGAGCACCTTGGCCATCACACTCCATCAGTGCAGGGAAGGCCAAGTGGCATGGGCACCCAGGGCTGCCAGGCACCTCGTGCCTCCAACTCTGCAGGTTCTCATGCAGCACAGAGGAGGTCTAGGGAGGCGAAAAGTCCCAGGAGAACCATGTGTCTGCAGAGTGCTCACTTTACCCGACCTTCCCCAGCGGCCGTGGTCCTGTGCTCGCCAGTGTGCAGCAGAGAGGGAAGAATGAGTTTTATACGATGTAGGGGAAAAGCTTTCCTATAAAATAAAAGTGAAGATAAGAGGCTGAAAACCTGCCAAGCATCAGGGGCTTTTTGGCATGGGGTGACATAGTGGTGGAGGGAGCAGCGGGTGTGCTGACAGGGTCATTTCTCAACGTGTGGCTGACGTGCTCTGGGGCTGGTGCTGCTGGCTGTGGTGTGGTGAATGCGCCTGTGGCCGGGGAGTAGCTTGACAGAGAGTCTGGACATAGCTTTTCGTTAGCAATTGCTCCTCTTCAGCAAGACATTATCTTTCCCATTTCGGGGCTGGAGGCAATAGTCCCAGCTGCCATCCATCTGTGAAGGGGTGCGGTACATGGGGCTGCACATGGATCACTGTGGTTTCCCAGGGCATGGACCAACATGGAGGTCTGCAGAACAGGTCCCGGTGGCTGCTGCTGAGCAGCTCTTGCACACTCAAGGGAGCATCAGCTCCTGTGGATGCTGATGGGTCCCTCAGCATCAGCGGGACAGAGCTGATTTACCCCCAGGACTCTGCATGTGCTGTGCTGAGCTGCATCTGGCTGCTGCCATGGAGGGGCTTGGGCAGGCCACGGTCTGTGTTGCCATGGGGCCAGACAGATTGGGCAGCCCATTGCTAGTGTCACTGATGGCTCACAGAGCATCATGAACCAGCACTGGTGCAATGCAAATGTGCAAAACAGAGCAAAACCACCACTTCCTCGCTCAAGGAACTTGTGGTCTAAGGAAGCAGTGAGAGCAGGGTGCAAACCTCATTTTAAGCCTTTTCTTTTAAAGACGTCTTATGTGCTGTGGGGGTGCTGATTACTCCATGTGGTGGCTCTTGAGAAGGATTCAGCAAGATTCATTTCATTAGAGGTTCTCGGCCCAAGTGCCTCGGCTGGCCAAGAGTGCACGTTGATTTGCCTCCCATTGCCTTGAAGATACGATGGGAAGTTAGAAGAGCTCTGTGATAATGCCTGCCCTTGCAGCAGCACTACAATTAGAGACTGCTTACGTCTCAAGTGCCTTAACAGTAGAGCCCTCTTCTGAGGATGACATTTTCCTCCAGGCATCCCAAAGAGCCCGTTTCTGATGGCTCTGGTGGTGAAGCTGCAGCAGATAAATGCGTGATTGTGTGTACAAACTGCCTGCAGCCACGGCGCTCGGCAGGACCGGGCTCTGCCTGCGCTGGGCTCGTGCCCGCGCTGGGCTCTGCCCGGCACAGGGAGGGCTTGTGCTCCCTGTTTCCATAATGCAGCCGTGCTGCCCTTCCACCAGCTCTCACTCTGCATGCGATGGTTCCTGTGAATTTTATCCTCTCCCTACTCTTCTGCTTTGGGTCCATGTCCTGACGTTATTTTTTGGGCAGTGTCTGAATTAGTTTGGATATTCTCTCTGCAATCAGAGGTTTCCCTGAGTCATACCGAAATGGTAATAAAAGCCTCTAACGGTTTATGTTAAGGAAGACAGGAGATAAAACTAGAGTCCTTTTACCCCAGCCTTTAATGGCCTGAAAATGTCAGTTGTGTGGGAGCAACTGCCAACTTTTGAGCCTGTGAGGATGATGGCTAAGTCCCACAAATCAACAAGTTTGGAGCAGATTATCGGATGCTGGCTGTGTCATTTTCCCAGGACTCCAGGCATGCTAAGAGCTAGCATTTTAATCCGCTCTGATACGACACATGAAAGGGGCTGGACTCCCTTTCCACTTTGTGTTGCCCTGCGAAGCTTTCAGCCCTTGCTGCACTGGAGTCAGAAAAGCCTTGCTGGAAGCACAGGCTGCAGGGCTCTCGAACTGCCCCCTGCTTTTGGTTCAGAAGTAAATCCCACCTTTGCTAAAGAACTATTTTTAAAGTCACAAACACAGGATGCAGAAATCAGTCTGTTTCATGGTTTTCCTGAGTGCTGCCTCACCACTCCTCTTCCTCCTTCTGTTTCCAGCAGACTTCCTTCCCGAGGGGACATCCTACACGGCTGCCCCTGGGGTGCAGCGCCCACCGCTGGGAGCTGTAATGGAAACTCTGGGAAATCGCTTTTTCTGCTCTTTTTTAGGCCTGGGATAAAGAACTGAACTCATGCTGTGGAAACAGCCGCACTCCTGAGCTCTGATGCGGCTCGAAATCTCTCTCTGTCCCACTTGGTTTTTGCAGTCACACTTGGGGGTTGATCTGACTAACCCTGCTCTCAGATGTGGCTCCTTGGTTCGAATTCATTGGTGCCCCTGTGAAGTAGAGCAGGAATCCTGAGGCTGTGCTCCCTGGGAGCAGGGGACCACGGTGCGGCCGCAGCGCTGCTCTGCCTGTGCTGGCTGCGGGATGTCCCAGCTTGCGCCTGACGCCTCAAAGTGCCAGTCAGATGTTTTGGGTGCAGAAGGATTTGAACCTACACTCGCCCCATATTTCTGTGGGTTACTCAGTGTGCAGAGCATGTAGCAGAAAAGTAGTGGCAATACAGTAAATGCCCATGGGGTTGCTTTAAAATGCAGATGATAGAAAGAGATTGGTTTTGAAAGAAAACCTGTTTGTGCTTTCCCCACTTCGGGGTAGAGTAGTTTGATTTAAGATGGAGCAAGATTTAACCCATTCCGCAAGGAGAAAGCCTATAAGTGTGTTTTCCCAAACTGTGGTGATTGCCTGCTGTCTGCAGAAGGATGTGACTTGGCCGTATCCTGTTTACTGTAACGTGACAGAATGAAGATGTCCCCTCAGTGTTGTGGAGTGCAGAAAACAGAGCACAGTGTGTTACCCCACCCTGGGACCAGAGAGAGGGAAACACCATGTGTCCCCTGCTGCCCTCCATCGGAAGAGCTGATGTCATTCAAAGAAAGGTGTTTCAGAGGAAGGATGTACGCAGTCAAATAAAGCTTAGCCGGTGCTAGAATAGTTACATCCTGTTTACCATGGAAAACACTTGGTGCTGATACTGGCTCTGAAATGCATGATTTACAAGCAGGCAGGTGTGGCAGATAAGGAACTTCCCGAGATCTTGGCCCCCTGTGAGAAGAAAGGGCTGTGTCCACAGGCTGCCAGCACACCAGTGCTGGTACCGGCGCCGTGGGAAGCTGCTGTGAGAGGAGGTGCTGAGCATCCCGCAGGCTCCCAGGTGGGCCCTGATGTGCCTCAGTTTCCCATGAGGGGGAGGCTTTTGAGCTTCAGGTGGTTAATACTGGTAAGGGGTATTGAAGAGGAGCGAGAGACAATCATTCCCAAAGCAAATAAACAAACCCAAGTGCATGTCTAAGGGTCTAGCTCTAAAAGGGACCACTAAACCAGAAACATGAATGGCTTGTTGTGCCCACTGTGTGGTAGAAAACAGTCGTGGGCCCAGTTGCAGGGGAAACCAGACACACTTGAGAATTTGGGCTGTGATTGTATTTTTTTAATGCGGTGAAATGCCATAAAACTGCAAAATGCATTTAACAAAGTCCCTTCCAGCCACAGCGCTTGATCCTTTCCTCTTGGTCCCATGTGGATCGAGCTGCAGCTCTGAGCACATTGCCTCCTGCTTGGCACTTGCTTCAGCAGAAGAAGCTTTTCAAATCAGTCTTTGTTGCTCCAGGTCCGAGGCGACCAGCACCAGCAGCAGTGGCGTGGGCCCGGTGTCTGCTGGGGTGCAGGGGCTGAGAACAGGGGGCTTTTGTGGAGAGAACCCAGTCTGCTGTTCGCAGCAGCACACTTGCAGCAGGGAAATGAGCCCTGGATGTGTCTGCAGCAGAGTGCTGCCCCTGGGCAGGGTATAAGCTGCTCTGCAGCACAGGGGAATTTGCTGTTCGTGCCATTGGGCAGACGATGCTGTGGATGGTGGTCTGTGGGAGCTCCTTTCCTCCCACCTCTTCACTCACGGAGACACAGACCAGACACTGCACATGCATTTTGAGTTTTAGCAAGTTCTTCCCCGTGGTTGCCCAGGGATTTGTTTCTCTGGTGTGGGCCACCAAGCGCACACGTCATGGCCAGGAGGGCTGGAGGTGCACCCCAGCCCGAGGTCCATGCAGCAGGGTGATCCTGCCTGGGTTTCACATTCTTGCTGTGAAGCCTGAAGATTTGCCTAATCCTCTAAACCTTATGGAGAGAAGGGAGAGTTGGAGATTTAGTCTGGTTCCATTAATGAAATAATCATGATAATAAGGGAATTAAAATACAGGCCCTTGTACACTCAGTCCTTGGAGAAGAGGCTATGCTAAACAGGCTGGTTGTCAACTTTGGCTTGGTGGAAGCAAGTGGTCCAGTTTCTTAACAGATACAGCCTCAAATCCCTGCGTTTGTTCTGCTTAAATGAGCACTCCTGGTGATGATTTTGGAAGGAATATCCATGTTAGGGCTGAGTTCAGTAAGGCGTGAAATGCGCTTAGTTTTAGGGATGTGGGCTGCAGCCCGCCAGTGGTCTCATGTCTAGAGCTTTTTGTAACCACTTCCTGCAGTCAGGACCTGAATTTGGTGTGGTCCATGCAGCCTGCAAGTACCTGCACGCCATCCCTGCAGCCGCATGCACATGCTGCAAAGGGTGACAGCCCAGTTGTGGCTTCTCTTAAGATGAGCCTGAAATGACAGTGTAGATAATGTGGTAATGGCCCTTGAAAGGTGCCCATCATTTGAACGACTTCAGCTGCGCCCACAACACTTCATAAAAGCTGCTGCAGGGGTGACAGTGGGTAAATGGTCATCAGGGAGACTGTTGTGATGTTCAGACGTTGAATCCATCCACATCGTCTGAGCAGAAATTACAAGGAGAGTCTTGGAGGATTCAGGGTGAAGGCGGTCATAAATCTTGGGTGCGTCTCAGCAGGGTAGGAGGAATATGAGGCATCAGTCCCAAATGCTGCAGTCATGCAACAACTGTGCTAATTAATTTAGCATGGGATAGTGAAGTCTGCTGCCTTGCTTTGGGCCAAAGGACCCAAATGCCTGCTCGGAGACAAGGCTCCCAGGTGAGTAGTCCTTAGCAATTGTTCTCTGCCTTTGCCCTTCGGCACTGGGTAGCAAACCGACTTGTGATCCTGGGTACCAGCCTCTGCCCCGGGGCTGAGGGTGGATGGGCTCCGTGGCTTTAGTGTTTCTGGGCAGTTTTGCAGCTGCTGCCTTTCCTCCCATGTCACAGTGCAGTGCCTCCTCCTGCCCGACAGCTGCTCCATCCCTTCCTGTCCCAGTGGAAGGCCGGTGGAAGTTTTGCTGTTGACTGCAGTAGCAGCAAGCCCAGAGCCAGCTTTTACAGTCCGCAGAGTGGCCAGCGTGCTTCCCCCTCCTCCCCTCGGCTCTGGTCTCAGTCACCTCCTCACTCACTTGCAGGGAAATAGCATTTTGAGCTCTTTTATTGGAAAAACCTTTTGCTTCACGGTTTGTTGGAGAAGTGAGGAGCTGGAGATGGCGTCTGGGCTGCAGCTGAGCATGGTGCTGCATGCTCCCGGGCGCTGACCCACTGGAAGGGAGACCCCCACAGTGCTGGGCAGTGCGTGGGACCAAGGCAGGCGGCCCCTGGGGGGGTCCCCTTCGGTGGGCCAAGAAACCTCCCCTGCCGGCAGCCCTAGCGCCGTGCTGGAGAGCAGACCTCCGTCTGACTCTGTGCGAGAGGGGACAAGGACCCCCCTTGTCTCCTTGCATCATTGCACCTGGCTTTTGTGTTGCGCTCTGAGGATGCTGCTACAGTAAATGGGCCTTTGGCTGGAGGATGCCCTTCTGGAGCGCTCCAGCAGCAATCTCCATGCTGCCCTGATCCTGCCGGTTGCATGGGCAAGGGCAGAACTTTTCCAGCAGCTCATCTCCAGCAAATCCTGGTCTGGATTTGGCTCTGAGGTATATCTGGGGAGCACAAACGAGGGTCTATCACAGCTCTTTGCTCCTGAATTAACCAGTTACATCCTCCTGGTCCCACGGCTTGGTGTGAGGAGCTTTGCCTGGGCACAGCAGGGCTGTCAGCTCTCAGTGCACGTGCAGCCTGGGGCAGCGGTGGTGGTGGGGACCCACTGGTGCCGGCTGCGCCTGCTGACACGTGTGTCTCCCGGCAGCTGCAGCCGGAGCAGTTGGACTGTGGAGCAGCTCACCTTCAGCACCCGCTGGCCATCGTGAACCCCGTCACAGCGAGCCCCGTGTTCACCTACAGTGGCCTCACTGCCGTGGCCGTGGCCAGCGTCAACAACTACACCGTGGTGTTCCTGGGCACCGCCAGCGGAGGACTCCTGAAGGCAAGTGGAGCCTGGCAGGGCTGGGGGCCGGGCAAGGGCGGGCAGTGGCTCCCCTCGGGGCTGTGCAGAGGACATCACGTCCTGTTGGGTTTGTCTGAGCACCCTCTGACATTCGGCAAGGAAGAAGTAATTGGATGCTGCCGTAAGGTGAACAGTGATGTCTGCTGCCTGGCCACTGGTGGCCGTTAATTACTGTTCAAGGCTGCCATGTGAGCAGGATGTTCTTGATGAACTCTATGCTGGAAATGTTATTGTGCAGCAGTTAAGAATTGACAGCACTTCTAACAAATGCTCCCCCTGAGCTGATGGGTTTTGAAGGCTCCATGTGGACAGGGAAATCACCAAGAGATGCCTCATCTCAGCTGAGCCCAAAGCAGGTGTGAATCCATGCATCTGATGGAGTATCTGTTTTAAACAATGTGCTAAAGACAATATGAGGCACTGCAACAGCCTGGCTACAGAGCCAGGATGCAAGGCCAGGGTTTCAGCAACTTCAGTGTTTGAAGTTTCCCAAAGAAAGCTTTGATTCCAACATGCCAGAACAGTTTGGTGTGCTCTCAGCATCAAAAGTCCATAGAGTGGGGGGGAAAGCGCCCTGGAGCAGACACTGCTGATACCTGCTTTGTCCCAAGCCTGGGGTGGGTGGTGCATAACGTGGAATATTGGATCAAAATGCTTGGAGAGAAGAAAATGGATCCAATCTCTTCCCTTGAGCCCAAGCGCTCCTGGCAGAAATGTGATCACAAAGAAACTCCCAGGTTGGGTTCTGCCTGCAGGGGCAGGTAATGCAGCCGGTGGGAGGGCGCTGGCACCCTGACCGGGTGCAGGGTGGCTGCCACATGCCACACGCAGCGCAGCCCCTCTTCACACAGCATTAACAGCTCCGCTTCCATTATTATCTCAGAAAAAGCAGCCTTATCTGCTGCTCCTCCATTAGGGAGAGGCTCCTGGCTACCCTTTGCTGGGATAATTTGCTCAGATAGCTCTAATCTAATTCTACAACACAGCTGCATAACCAGAAGCCTTTTTACCTTCGGGGCTCCTTGTTATTTGGCACGGGATACAAGATACTTTGCGTGAGTTATCATTCAGATTTGCTGCCTGTGAGAAAACAGCAAAGGAGCAGGAATAGAGCTCGACCAGCTCCTGCCAGCAGCAATTATGGCTGCCAGGGGTAAGTATAGGGGATTAATCAGATAGGCTGCAGACGGGCATTGCGTGCAGGCCATTATCAGTGCCATGTCCAGCATGAGAGGAAAACCAGCACTTGGGCAGCAGTGGCCAGGGCATGGTGTGCCAGGGTGTGGTGCCCTGGGAGGAGATGGGGGTGGGAAGGGTCTCTTCTGGCAGGTCCCCACATGTCTGGAAGTCTGTAGACAAGGCGCTGTGGAGGGGTCACCAGGAGCTTCAGCCCACTCTGCTCTCACCAGTGCAGCACGTGTCCTCCAGCACGAGGACTGCTGGGCTGTGCCCCTCTGCGCTGCTGCTGTGGCTCTCCCCTGGGCTGTAGCCCACAGAGGTCCAAGGAAAGTGCCAGCACAGTGGAAATGTAGGGTAGATAAGCCCTGAAGGCAGAGGGACCTGGGGACAGGTGCCTAGAAACAGCCAAACACGAGCAGAGCTCAGCTTGAAAGGGGAGAGGGTGGTCACAGAGCTACAGTGGAGGGCACTGGGACTTGGTTCATGGACATCTTGGGTGATCTCAGGGAAGTTATTTAGCTTCTGGATGGCCAGTTTTTAAATGGGGATCATGATAGTTCCCTTCTTTTTCTGCATAGTAGCTTGCAGTGCCTGCATATGGTTCTTAGAGCAAAGCCCTCTGCTTTGAGCTTGTGTTATCTTGCTAGGATGTGTTGGCACTGCTGTAGTGTGAAGATTAATTAATCCTATGTTAATTAATTAATCCAGACTTTAGAGAGCAGAAGCATGCTTGGTCCTTACAATTACTGCCTTCCTGTGCTAGTAAGGATGTAGGAATTTTCCTCACGCCCTTTCTGGTTCGAGCTGAAAAGTGACTGTCACATGAAATTGTGTAGCCCTATTGTTATTTCCTCTCAGCAATGCCACATTTAATTTGCTGAGTTTTCAAGTCAAATGCCAAGACATTCAGATCTGAAAGGCAAGCTGATGCTCTACAGCCTCTTCCATCACTGCCAGCGCTTCAGCTGGTGATTCATGAGGCGAGGTAGGATTCGGCTGTCCTGCGGCAGCTGCCGTGGTCTTTGGAGTTAGCAGGGATGAAAGCTTCTGTTTGCCAGGAATGACAACACTTACTTTTCAGATATGCAGGGAGCAGGGGATGCCGTGTTGCACAGCCCCGTTGCTGATTTATTGTCCTTGTTTTCCATTAAGCTTGGAAACGCAGTGTTCTTTGTAACAGAAGCACACACATGAACATGACAAGGGCTGAAGGCTGGTGCCACTCATATTAGGGCAGGGCAGCCCTGCTGCTGGAAGCAGCCATGCAGTGCCAGAGCCGGAGGGTGAAAGTTTTCCAGGCAGCCTCTCGCATAGAGGCCTTCGCAGAGAGGGCGGGAGGGCTGCTGGGCTGGTCACCACCCAGCTCCTGGCCGTGCCTGGGGCTCTCTAGGCTGCTTAGTGCCTCCCCCGGGGCCCAGAGCTGGCTTTTCAGTAGAGCTCCCTGGGTACAGCCTGCAAATGGTCTGTAGAGATTTACAGTGCTTGAAGACGTGGAACACCAACGGATAACACTTTGATTCTTGTTTATAACCCAGGAAAAATAATCTCCTCCCCATAGTGTTTGAAAAATGGTCTCAGTGAGTGGCTTCTTCTCACTACAGATTAATCTGGACAGTACCATGAAGGTTATTAGCAGGAGATCCATTTCAGTGGCTTACGGGGAGCCTGTCCACCCTATCATGCAGTTCGACCCATCTGATTCTACCTACCTCTATCTGATGACCTCCTATCAGGTGAGAGCAAAACAGTCCTTTGAGCACCTCATTAGGTTTAGCGCTCAGCACTCAGCTGGGAGCAGGAAGGGACACTAAAATTTGCTTTCACAGGAATGGGCAGAGTCAAGAAGCTCAGGGCTTTGGGGTGTCAAAGGGCTTTGGGAGGTACCTGTGCAGCGTGGAGGTCACACGGAGCTGACTGCCTTGGTCCTCTGTGGTGGCCAGGTAAAAAGAAGGGTGAAAGCTGTCAAAACCGACCCCACTTAAAGGAGTGCAGGACTGAACAGGGGTTGTTCCTGTACAGAAACGGTGCACAGTCTCTAGGAAAGCTCTTAGGAGGTCCTTCAGACAAAAAGCCTGCGTGTCAGACACGATCTGGGTGGAGGTTTCTGCTCAGCCTGGCGGGCAGGAGGGCTGGATGGGAGAAGGGCTCTCTGTGGAGACTGGGAATGCCACAGCAGGTAGGAACAGACTGCCTCATCTCCGTCAGGTGTACAGAGGAGCAGGATGAGAGCTGAGTGCTCCAGGAGCTCATGGTTTGTCCTGAATTACATTTTAATCTGCAAAACAGATGGAGAACCACAAACGTTATACGCTGCATTTTGTTTTTCAAGCCCTATCTCCCTGCAGAGTGGTCATTACCATTTCACAGAGCCCTTCCGGGATGCCTCTTTAGCTGATGTTTCAGACTGTCTCAGCTCAGCTCCCGGCTGGGCTGTACACCTCCTTCAGGCTTGATCAAACGTGCAGGGCGGCACTTGTGATGCTTTCCTCTTTTCCTTTTCCAATAAACCAGATGAGTTAATTTTCGTTTGGTGCAATGAGCATCATAGAATCACAGCATCAACCATCCTGGGAAGCTCCCCAGGAGCATAGTAGGGTTGGTTTGGGGGTGCTGAGCACCACAGGGCTGAGGAGAGGGAAGGTACAGTGGGGTCAGGCCAAGGAGCCCATGGTCCAAGGTGCACTCACTGGTGGGAGCTCGGAGCTCTCAGTACCTCACGTTGTCGATACCAAATGACTCAGTTTTCCTTCTCAAATATTTAGGCTTTGCTCCAACTTTTCTTGCCGAGCAAGTCCCCAGAGGCTTTTTGATTCCTTTACAAATGAAGGTTTCCAGAGTGGTGGTGCTTTCTGGTCATTATGTAAATTGCCAGATAGCATTCACCTCTGTCTAGAAGGGAGCTTTCTGCACGTCTGTGTGAGAGCTTTTCACAGGGAGGGACAAGCTGTGAAAGCATCTCTGATGCATTGGAAAGGTGTGATGTAACTCTCTGTAGCCTGTCCATCACACAGCTATGGCCAAGGTGCTGGCTGAAAAGGAGCAGCTCAGCGCAGTGCTGCTGCACACCCCATGGCAGCAAGGCCTGTGCCTTGGGCATCCTGCCCTGGGGCACCGGGAGCTCCATGCGAGCTGGCTGTGCACAGAGCACCCGCCTCTGAGCAGTGTGGGGTGGAGAATGGCAGTGCCGGGCTCTGCTCCTTGCCTGGCCTGTAAGGCTTGGGCCAGGCTGACAGGTGAAACGGCCTCCTCACTGGCTGTGCGTGGCCCGGAGCATCCCGGTCAGGTTCCAGTTGGAAGCAGTTGTGCTGTTGTTGTGCAGATGACGCGGGTGAAGGTGGCTGCCTGCAACCAGTACTCGACATGCACGGAGTGCCTGGCGGCTGCTGACGCTTACTGCGGGTGGTGCACAATGGAGACCAGGTAGGACTGCCTGTGGCCCAGTGCGTTTTGACAAGTCCCCTGGTCCTCAAGCCTGGGCAAGAATTGCTGGTGCCTTTCTTATTTCCGCTCAGTCACACTGCCATTAGTTTTCATCTGCTCCGTTCGAAATACATCCTTTTAAAAGCAATTGCATCTGGTCTGAACCAGTCGGGGTACTCTTCAGAGCCAGGATTTCAGTGTAGCTGCATTATTATGCTGTAGTCAGCTGCCAGTGCAGAGAATATCTTGCAGGCATCCACCATGGGATTGAGAGAGCCAACACCCTGTTAGAGACCGTCTTGTGCCCTTGCAGTTATCATTTATGAGGAGGAGACACTCGCCACCCAAAAAGGGATTTACCAAAGAGGACTCCACATTTACAAATTGGAGGTCGGACAAATTGTCACCATCTCCTCTGCAGTTCTGGGTTCAGCCTGGCCTGCTCTTGCTTACCTTGAGTCCTGGTGCTCTGTTGATGCTGGTGGGAATGCATGCTCTTATCATGGCAACCAGATGCTTTAAATATAGCAACAAAGCTTTAGGCTCAGCTGCATGGACAGAGGGAAGGGATGTAGGCATAGGATTGTGTCAGGATCATCCCCCAGGAGGAAGTCAACGTTTTTATCACCTGTTTTAAACATAATCAACCCCAAATTGTTCCCGTGCAGGTGTTCTCTGCAGCATGAGTGCACCAACTTCACAGGGGCCAACTTCTGGGCGAGTACAAGTGAAGGAGTGCAGCAGTGCCCTTCAATGACCATCCTGGAGCCTGAGATTAATATCGACAAAGAGAACCCGGTGCGTTTGATGTGAATACCAGATTAATCCCGTGCAGTGTCCTGTAGAGTCATTACCTGCTCTCAGGGCTGATAAATATCCATCCTCCTGCAGCACAGCAGCACAGCTCCACACAGCTCCACACAGCTCGGGTGTGGGTCATGGGGGTGCTGAGCTCTGATGTGTGCTACCAAGCCAGGCCAAGGTTCTTGAGTGCCTGGAGGTGGCCTCCTGTGCCTCAATAGCCCAGAGGCCCCAGCACACAGCCTACAGAACCTGTTGGTGAACAGCACTTGTAACGCTCCTGCGCCGCACAGTGCAGAGATGGGCAAAATGTCAAATACAGAGCATCAGCTGCAGACAGCTAAATAAGCTCCTCTCTTGGGTTGAATTGTTACTATTTTTAACAATATCTTAATTATATTTCAAGTGTCTTCATCAGAGTATTTTTCATTCAAAGACAGGCCCTCTCCCAATGGCAAAAACCTCTCTGTGCCAAAGCTCTCTGCCAGTCCTAGCATGGGGCAGTCGCTCCTAAGCAGGCAGCTGGGGCAAAGCCCAGACCAGAGCTGCAGAGAGGGATCCCCCAGGGCCTTCGCACCAGTCCAGCTCCACTTTTGCCATGCAGGAGCGCTGGGCTGAGGTCCCCCAGCACCCACCCGCTGGTGGCAGGGAAGCCGTGGGCTCATGGGCCGTGTGCTCTCTGGGCCACCCTCCTCAAAAGCATTCCCTTCCTGCAAAACTTCCCTCCCTCCCTTCCCCTTGGGGGCTGATGGCAGAAAGAAATCCCGGCAGCCGCTCGGCCCCTGTGTGCTGGAGGATGCTGGCTTGCGGTTGACCCCCCCCCAGCCTCCCAGCAGCTTCCCCAGCTCCACACCTCCCATCACGTGTCCCTGGTATGGACTGGTGCAACCCGGGAGGTTCAAGCACTCAGAAGCAGGGGTTAATTTTGTTCTGCTCTTCCTCCTCTTCCTCCTCCCTTCCCCAGAGTATTGGGAGGCTGCGGATGAGGAGCCCAGCCCAGGAACAGAGCTGTTTGGGGGGCAGTGTGGGTCGAGCCCAGCCTGGGCGCTGGGGAGGCTTAGCCTTTGTGTCCTGCCTCTTCCGAGTGGTCTCCTGAGGAAGCCCTGGGCTGGGTTTTCGTGCCAGCTACAGTTGTTGGAGCTCACGGTGACCGAGATCTTACTGTCAAAGCAAGGTTTTGTATGCAGATGGCTTTTAGAGTTCAAAGTGCACCAAATGAAAGAAAATGCTACCTGAGGACTTGTTTTGCTGCCAGTAGCCTGGGAGAAGCTGGGAAAACACTGACAAATTCTAATTATCATCTTCTGTGATAACTGATTCATTTTTTCCTCCCATATAGGTCCTGATAATACAAATAAATGGGACTATCCCAAGCCTGAATGGAACAAATATTTCATGTGACTATGGAAACAACATCCACACGGTAGCCAGAGTTGCTGGAGATTATGTCAACCAATTTATTTATTGCAGTTTACTTCCACGTGAGAAATATCCAGCGTTTCCAGAGGACCAAGGTTTGTAGAGGAAAACCAACTCAGTTCGTCCTAACCACTTCAGTGGATGCAGCTCTTCATAGGCTTTTTTCCTTTCTCCAATTGTACTTGCAGATAACACGTACAGGGAAAAAAAGACCCAAGCTGCTTCTGTTCTATAGGGCATATGACTTAAAAGCGTAGGAGTTCCACCGTCTTTAACATGAATTGACAGTATGTCAAATCTATCAATTTTGTTCTAAGCATCAGAATTTAAAAGCCAGTTCATAGACTTATTAAGATTTATCTGGTTAGAGCTTCTGCTTTAGATTTAGTAGGTACTAACCAAAACGTGGTTTAGCCCTGGGGAAATAGTGTTGCTACTTACATTGATATTTTCAATTGTTTTTGTTCTATTTCCCCCCTGAATATGTGCTATCTTTGAGGAGAGGTTCTGGAGGAAGAGCAAATGTGTACCTAAAGGCAGCTCAGAAACTCTTAATCCCCTTTTTGTGATCAAAAGCCAGGCTGAGGTTCTCTAGGATGCCCCTGTTTTCAGATGGTACCAAATGGGATGTCCATCCTGAGACTCCTTGGAGCTGCATTACGAGGTGGCACGCACCTGCAGGTCTGGTTGAAGTCAACCAAGCCTTGATGGCCAAGCTGACCATATCTGATGCTGGCATTTAGTGATGGAGACAGCCCTAATCTGTAGCTCCTTCTGAGAAGTGCGATGCTTCATTCCAGACTTGAGTGCTTGTCAAATTTCCATCTTTCAAGCCTGGAGTGAATGCGCTATTGAAGATGGCTGACTTCAGTAGGAGAAGAATTAGGCAGCCCTTTTGAAAATCCCACTTTTCATAGGCAAGTTTATAAAGCTGCATTGTTTCTCTCCCTAGCTATCCAAAGAATGGGAGATCATTAACTGTTCTGTATTGTTGGTTACAGCAATGTCCAAATGAATTTCTGGAATCCAATGGGCTGATTTATTGTACGTACTCTGAAAGAGACATTGTCTCTTATGCCTGATGCTTATATGGCAAAATTGCAAAGAAAAAGGAAAAAATTAAGCCATTTTGGGGGATGGGGAGTCAGTGTAGTGTGTTAAGTAGCCAAAAAAGGGATTTCCACTCTTCTCTGCGAGTTTGTTGTCATGGGGAAAGTGAGCGGGGTTTTAAAACATGATAACTAACATGTTTTAATTACCACATTTTTTTTAAGTATCATTTAGCACCAACTGTAAGCGAAGGCAATAATGAACTCTGCTAATTAACACTTGCACCACACGCTGGATTTTTGTGCTGAGGGTGATGTAAAGAGTTGATTTAAGAGGGAAGAGCTGGAAGTCAAAGGGCAAAAGATGAATGGTCCAAGCTCAGAAATGCAGCTCGGAGGACGCCCTGGAGAAAACAAATCAGATTTAGCCCTTGTTTTCCCAAGGGTCTGCCTTGTCTTCTAAGCGTGAGCATGAGCGAGAGGCTCTTGCAACCCAATATTCTTTGGCTTGTGTCTCTCAGACCACGTGGTTGTCGAAACTGCTCTCCGGGTCAACAGCAAAAACATTATCCGGGCCAATTTCACCATCTACGATTGCAAAAGAACTGGAAACATTTACCCGAAGAGAGCGTAAGTGCCCCGGGTGCGTGGGCAGAGGCCGCACGGCACCGGCGCGATGGAGGTGGATGGAGCGGTTGAGGCCGGACGATGGTCCCCACATGGGTGTTAACGGGGGAAAGCAGCCCCCTGGCAGGGCCCTGGGCAGGATTTGGCAGGAGCCCTGGGGCTGCGCTGCCAGGGATTCACACAGGAGGGTCCTCGCGCCGCCTCGAGCCATCTGGACGTGTTGGGTTGCTTTGAACGTGAATCATATTTTTATAGCCAGCTTGTTGTTAACCCTTCAGCAGCGGAGCCGGGCTCCGGCGGGCCCCGGGGCGCCTGTGGGGCGCTGAGGGAGGGAGGGACATGTTCCCTCTGCTCTCTCCCCTTCCAGCCTTGGGTGGGAGCAGCCACGAACCCCTCATCAGCACGGGGGGCTGAGGGGAGCCAGGCGCAGGCATTCATCTGCTCTTCAGGGGTGCAACCGTGGAGCCTGCCCACAGGAGCCCCCACGTCCTGCCCACCAGCCATCCCATGCCCTGTGCAAACCGTGGGCAGAGTCTCCATCAGGCACAATTGCCTGGCTCCCCGGAGAGGTGGACAGGGGCAAAAAGGGGTTTGGGGAAAAGAGCGTATTTTGCTAAGCAGGGGAGGCAGCTCTCAGTGAGCGGGGGCCTGGAGCAGGTGGTGATGCCTCCAGAGCCTTTCTCGGGGTGGCATAGGGAATGCAGGACCCCCCCAAGCTCCCAGGGAGAGGAGGAGAGGAAAGCCCAGCCCCTGCCATGGTTTTTCTGGGTGCCATTAGAGACTGAACACTGTATGAGGACCGATCTTACAGCTGAGGTTTGGCTTCCACAAGCAGGCGGAGATCTGCTCTTCTCAGCACACCTTTGCTGTTGCAGGTGCACCAGCTGCCTCTCAACTAGGTGGAAGTGTCACTGGTGCCCCTCCACCTATGCCTGTGTTTCCAACCACTCGCAGTGTGACGATGCGCTGCAGCTGAAGGTAAGGCCGCTCAGACTTTGCTGCTCTGGGACACCTTCCGCGGTCGGGTGCTGTTGCTGTGGTTTTCCTTATCCTGGGGATGTGGCAGATGGGTTTGGTGGGTGTGGGGCAGCTCCAGGGACAGTGCTGCTTCGCTGCCTGGCTGCAGGCTGCCTCACAGTCTGAAATGCAGTGATACACATCACACTCGCAGAGGCTCATCCGATGGGGAGCTGAAGGGTCACTCTGGGTGTTGCTCTGTGTGCACCATGCTTGCAGCACGCCCTGGCAGTGTGGGAGAGCGTGGGGCTGAGGCTGGGCTTGGACCGTCTTACCTCGAGGTCCTCAGCCTGAGCCTCACTTCATCTAATGACCCTGGGGGTCTTCAGGCACTGGTGCTCAGCACGGTCCCCACTGCTCCTCCCGGCAGCCTCTGAGTCTCCTTCAGCAGCGGCTGGCACGGGCTGGCCACAGCTTGTCCTGGGATGGAGTCGGGGCACCTTCCTCTGCTGGGCGCAGCAGTGGGATGCATGCGGGGCAGGGAAGCTGTGGCAGCAGAGTGCCGTGCCTTACCTGGAGGCACGTCTGCGTGAGGAGGCTGTCAGCTGCCTAAAGCGTTCAGCTGTCCCGGTACCTTCAGCAGCTCTGTCCCTTGGCTCTTCATCACCTCTCGTGTCTGGAGCAACGCCACTGCTTCTCCACTTCCTGGACAGCTGGGTTTGAGTAACCCACCAAGCGTAGCAATACCTTACAGTCCATTTGGCTTTGAGTAGGCATTCGTGGTACATTAATAATTTGCTGGAGCACCACTGGTGTGATGCTCATCCAACAGAGAAAATTGCCCCTTTCCAAATTGCACCTTTAATAGCCCTGAGGCTCAGTGTGTTCCTGCTTCTGAAATTTAAACTGAAGTTAATTTAAATAAAATTGGCTTTTTAGCAGTCAGTCTGACGTAGATCCATGCCAAGCTTTTACACTGTAACTTCAGCATTCCTTTAGCACTCGTGCCCTGCTCATCTCGGCTCTTCCAGCGCTCCCATGCCCATCACTGGCACAGATGTCTCACCCTTGTCCCCTGGGCTGACCCCAGGGCTGGCCCTGGCATCCGCTCCCTGTGCTTTGGAGAAGCACCCTCCACTCTGCCGACTTCCCGGGTTTCAGAAAGCATCTGGTGTTTTCTCTTGCTGCCTGGATGGGTGCTGGGCACTTGAAAACCCTCCCCCATGGCTGCTCCTGGTGAGGGACCCATTTCCTGAGGCTCTGCAGTGTCTGCCTGGTGCCAGGACATGGAGATATGCAGGCAGTGGTGATGTACAGGCTCTGGTGATGTATAGGCTCTGGTGATGATGGGCTCTGGGGGATGCCAGGCTCTGGGGCTTCACATGAGCCATGGGTCTTGTGCTGCATGTGCTCCAGGCACTGAGGCAGTGGCTCCAGGGCAGGATCAGTGCTGCCAGTAGCACCAAGCAGCGTCAGGGCCACAGGAAGGGCTGGGGACCACCATGGGTTAGGAATAGCCACTCTTCTGCCCAGAGGGACGATGTTAGGGTCATAGACAAAGGTCTCAGAGAGCCTCAGCTACATGTAATGAAGAGCTGCACCCAGTCCTGCCATTCTGTTCCCACCACCATGAGGAGACAGCAAGATCCGGGGTTGCCCTCTGGCAGGGATAACTGTGCCTGTCCTTCCTTAAGGATAGCTGTGCCAAACCTCACTTTCTTGCCTCTGGTCTCTTCCTCCAGAGGTACAGTTGGGTGATGTGCAGCACCTGGCTTGGGCACACTCCTGTTTTATCTCTGCCTTTCTTAGCTCTTCCCGCTGGTTTGGTGTGCAGCCGCAGGAAGAGGAGCTCTGTAGCCCTGGAAACATGGTGCCTGGTCCTGCAGGCTGAACACACGGTCGCTGGCTGCACCTGAAGACTGGTCCGCAGGGAAGCCCGCACCATACCAGCTTCATCCACAGCGTTTTAAACATTCAGACCCTTTGCCCTGATCCAGACATGAATAATATAATCAGCTCTATTTCTAGCTGCTGATGAACAGCAGGAGAAGGGGCTGCAAGACGACAAGTTAATCAGTCCTCTAAAGTGTATTTATCTAGCGAGCTATGCCAGCTGCTGTGACATGCGAGGACACACCAGGCCATAGGAGCTTTTACATGAATTTTCAGTTGTGGCCCTGCTGGTTTTATTTTAACTCTTTTGATTCTCCTAGAGGAGGTTTGTGACTGAAATCTCTCTCCAGTGCTTTGCTTTGTTGTTTTACTTCTCTTATCATGTGCATCTCTGTTATTTAATCTCCTTGTTCAGGCAGCACCAGCTGTGCTTGGTTAAGATGAGTGTCCTGATAGAAACAAAGCGTGTTTTCCAGAGGCAAACAGGCAGTTCCAGATAGCTCCCTGAGCCCTAGCTAGGTCTGGGGGAAGGCAAGAGAGAAGCCTCATGCTCACTGCGTGTCCAGCACCAGGGATGTGTCCTGCGGCATCTCGGCGCTAGGAGGGCAGGGCTACCTCTCAGCAGAGCAGCAGCGGCACTGCCATCGGCAGAGTCACAGTGGGGTAACCTTTAATGCAAGTGAGAAGGAGATCTTGCCTGCTGCAAATCATTCTGCATAATGGACCAAATATTTTGTTGTCTTTTACCCCAATGGCTCCACTGTCCGAGGCATTCATCCAGATATACCCTAGGGCAACAGAGAATCTGGCTTCATTTTTGCTGTAGTTTTGCAGTGTAATTTACATCTCATGAGAGAACAGGATGGGCTTGTCATAGAGACTTGAATTCTGAGTCAGCTCCAGTATCTGAGCCATCAATTTAAAGTGAGAACAAAAGTAAGGGGACAGATGACCTTTTAAAATCATTTTTCAGCTTCCCTTAGGCCTTTAACTTCAGCTGTCGCACTGCTGCAGTGCCCCTGCTGAAGCCCCAATAGCTCATTGTACCCTTTCCCCTGCATGCAGATGTGAGCACACAGAGACCCCGCTCACTTCTGCAATTACATTGTGCAGGAGGGGCACCACTGGCAGGGGCTTGCAGGAGCGTGTGTTGTGGTGTGTGACATCGGCTGCCAGCCGGCAGGAGAGGTCCCCCTGGCAAATTCACCCTCGTAGGCTGCAGTGCCTCCTTCCAGTGTCACTGCAACCCTGTCTTCTGGTGTTTAAATGCATGTAATGATGGAGCTGCCCAGAGTGGCAGCTGAGGAGCGTGTTCACCTGCGTGCACATGCTGCCCAAGGCAAGAAGATGAAATGCAGCTGAGCATCTGCTCCCCACTGCCCAGGGCCGGGAGCTGCCGATGTCCCAGGCTGGCAGAGGGGCCTGGCAGGGGTGACAGGGGAATTCCTGCTGCTCTCCTGTGGCTGCCGGCCGTGGATGAGCCCTCCTGGAGACCCAGCCACCGCCATGGCCGTCTGACAGGCAGAGGGGTGGATTTTAAGGCAGTGCCATGCTGGCTGGGCTTGGAGCCCTCCCCGAGGCAGGAAGGCCCCATGTGGCATTATTGCTCCTTGTATCACGGTGCCATTTTGGTATTTCTGGGTTTGCAGTGTGATCTGACTTTACAGATGTAGTGAAATTAACCTTATCAAGGGCCCTGGGGTGTCGTCCTGCCTTGTCATTAGGGATGCTCAGCATGCCAACCTCTCTTTTTTCTCACTTTGTACGTAACAGAAGAAGATTGACTGCCCGCAGATTGTCCGTGCCTCTCTGGAGCCCATGCCCACGGGGGTGCCTCGGGATATGACGATCACATTGGCGAATGCAACTTTCTCTAAGGTAAAGGAGTTCCCAGAGAGATGGGAAGGTTCAGGTGGGCCCAGGCACGCTGGGTGCGAGCACCAGAGGGGTTTCAGGTACGAGCTGGTTTCTGCCTGGGGAGTGGGTGATGGCGCCAGTTCCAGTTTGCATTAGCACCTGGAATCTCTGTATTGACGAAAGACGGTGGTGGAAAGCAACCACCCTGATGGTGAGTGCGGTCTGTGCAGCAAAGCTGAAGGGGGACGCTGTTTGTGTCCGGGCATTCTCCAGGGATCTCCCGCAGTTGGTGATGGCTTTTCCTGTTTCCTGGCAAAAGGAGGATCATACCCTTTGTGAAGCAGTCACTTGAGCAAAATGTTTAGGGGAAATAAAATTCCTGGATCCCCTGTGTGTGTTTGCTCACCACAGAGTGTGCCAGTGCCGCGCTGTCCTGGCCCCACCACCCTGCTCTTAGGAACGAAGAACAAAGGCCTGAGCAGCTCTCAGAGAGCCCTGTGCGGGCTCAGCCACTGCTGCCGGCGCAGCGTGGAAACAACTGAACTTCCACTTGTCACTGCAGAGCTCTTCTGCTGTGACAAATCCTCCCTGTGCAATTTTCTGGCATGCAAATTGTCATAGGGCGAAAAGTGGGAGTGGGCATCAAATGGGGTCTTTGGAGGTGCATTGCACTCCAGGAGGAAACAGAGGGAATTCGGGACAGGGAGGCTGGGCACTGGGGAAACACTTGACTAAGCTCTGGCATTTATCGAAAGCCACCCTGTGTGATTTTGGGTCGAGCCTTCAGCCTGGCTCGCTGTACCTGTACACTGGACAGCCCAGCAGCTCCTCTGGAGGGGATGGAGAAGGTTGGGAATGCTGTGCTGGGGCAGCAGGGATGCTGCCAGGCGCTGCGGAGGCACCGCTTCAACCCTTTGGCACGGGAGCAGAATGGAGCTCCCCCCAGCTGGGGCTGCTGCTTCCTGCATGGGTCTGGGCTCTGGGAGGGAGGATGTGCCTGCCACAATCAGCAAAAGAGGGCGAGAAATCCTTCTTCCTCTGTGGATGCTGGAGGTGGCTGAAGAGGAAGCAATACCGCATGTAACCCAATAGGAAATGAAGTCAGCGGGAAAGGGGCCGAGGCACTGCTCCGGGGCGCCTGGAGGAGCTGCTCTGGCAGTCCGGCTTCCTCCCAGCGCCATCCACAAACTGTCCCAGGGCATGGAGCGGGAGTCCTCCTCCTTCCGTCTCCACAGGAGCTCACGAGCACTGCCGGGGCTCATCTGGGACACGTCCTGTGTGCTGTGGGGACACTGCCCGGGCGGCGCGGCCGGCTCCAGAGCAGCAGCTACTCGGACACAAGCAGTGCACTGAAGGAGGCTCCAGTTCCCCTCCAGGCTGTGTGTGTGTTCACTGGGCCAGCAGCTGTCTGCCAGGACTGTGGTGCTTGCTTTCATGTCCCTTATCAGATCCGTCAGCTTTCAGAGGGTGGTTAGACCTCAGTAGTGTGGAGCATCAACCTGCTTGGAGATAGGATTTTTTCCTGCAGGATGGGAGCACAGCAGTGGCTCAGGGCAGGATATCATCCTTGTGTTATCGGGAAAACAGCACAGAAAATCTGCCTTTGAACCTACTCCCAGCTGGATCCTCATTTGAGTTAGAGATCTGCTCTGTGCAGTTGTTGGGAGGAGGAGGAAGATGGCTTTGAGCCTGAATGATGGACTGATTTGGTCTGATTTGGGGTAGGCAGCTTGAGACCGTGTTGCCTTTTGGTCTGGGTTGCAGCATGAGCTTTAAACACCCCAGTCCAGTGAAACCTGGGTACCTCACAGGCCAGGGGTCTGAGAGCGTAGCCCAGCCAGACGTGAACCCTGGTCTGTGAGTGCCGTGGCTCAGGCACATCTCCTGGTCTGCATGTGCTGTGTGTCCCCAGCTCCAGGAGCCTGGTCATGACACTTCACAGCAGCACAGCAGCTGAGAGCAAGGGACAGGGCTTGGCTCCACGTGCGATGCTCAGCCTGCAGCAGTTCTGGGTATAGGTGTGTTCCAGAGCAGGATTAATTAGACACAGATCCCAGCCCCGTTTCCAGTATCGGGTGCTGATGTGAGTTGGGCACAGTTGAGGTGCTGACAGCAGAAACAAGGTGAGACGTGGTGCCTGCCCTCTCGGTTGACTGAGACGGGGAGCAGCGCAGTTCTGTTCTTGTCTTCCCTCTCCTAGGAGACAGCCCTGGAATGCCATTTTGGGACCGACAGAACGTTTGACGCCCGGTGGGTGAACTCCTCCGCTGTGGAGTGCATACAAGTGCTGGTGAGTCAGGGGTGTGGCTGTCACCCCATATCCCCTGCGGCTGCCACCCCATCTGCCCCATGGCGTGGGGAGGGTCTTGCCCCCAACCTCCCACCCACAGCTGGACACTGCCTCCCCATCTCCCTGCCTCCACTTCCAGGTGAAACAAGCACAGACTGGATTCTCTCTGTGCTGGTGCTGGAGGGGTGTCCGCAGTGCTGAGTGTCTGCTCTGTGGGTATCTGCAGCGGCTCCAGCCCCGGCTCCGCTGGGGTTTGGGAGGTTGCTGCTTGTTTACCTTTCTAAATAGGCAGAGTTCAGCTCAGGCAAAAATTTTGGCCACCTTTCAGTGTTGCTATTTCTGTAGCTTTTATTCTGAGCTAGGAACTGGCCTGAGAAAATGTTCAGGCACTCACTGAAGAGCAGCGTGCGGCTGGGGGAGGGCAAACTGCACCTCTGAAAAGCAGCGGTCGGTTGGGCTTCCACCCATGGGAATACTGCGAGTAAAGCAGGAGAGGAGTGCTTTTCCACCATGTCACCTGCAAACATCCATGCTGCAGCCCGGCCCTGGCCAGTCTGTTGGCTTCCCTGTCCGTCTCCACTGAAAACAGCAGTGAGCCCCGACTCCGCTCCCTGCGGAGTGTGCTGTGCCCCAGCGCCCTTCCCTGGGACCTCAGCAGAAGCATTAAACCCTCCCTCTGGTTTTGCTAAAGATGAGACCCTCCTGAACGGAGCAGCGGTGCTCCGGGGAGCCTCACGAGGAATGTTAATCCAGATAGTGTGCACATGGAGCCTCCCATTTTACTAGATTTCCTCATCATTTGTTGTTCTTTTCCCATGTGCAGCTCCACACAGCAGAAAAAAGCCATCTCTTCCCAGTGAACCTGCAGCTGAAGGATAGACCGGACAGATTTATCGACAGTCCAGAGATGATGACAGGTCTGAGTTGAACTATTTTTATTCTGCTCCCATCCGGTCGGCTTGACTGACTCCAAAATCCTGGCAAAGTTTCTGGGCTCAGGAGAGAGCCTGCGGCTCAGTCGGGCACAGCTCGGTGCTTCCTGTGTGTGCCCAGAGGCCAGATGGTCACCCCTGGACAGGCAGGTGAAGTTGAGCCCGTCCTCGAGCACAGGCGGTTAAGCTGGAGCTCTGGGAGGAAGGGACATGGGGGTGTCCGCAGCACTGAGAGGAGTTCCTCCCAGAGGAGATAGATGGGGATGGGGGAGGCTCAGCCCTCTGGGAAAATTCCGCCTTTCCTCTGCTCCTCGTGTGCGGGGCACAGCCTCCGAGCACGGCTCACCCCTGGCCCGTGCTCTCTGGGAGCAGTGCTCCAGATCCCAAAGAGCCCTCGTGCACCAAGGTGACGCGCCGAGCCGGGTGCCGTGGCTAGGGGCAGCAGCTTGGAGCTCTGCTCCTTCTCAGTGGTGGCAGCAACTGTAGCACAAGGAACTGATTTACCCTAGGTGCAGATGTGAGCTAGCTGCCCAAGGGAAGCTTTTCCTCAGCAGACAGCTGTAATAAACAGGGAGACGTTAACACCATCCGCCACTGACCCAGGATGAAAAGGTTTCCCCATAGTAAATCCCAGTGTATAAAGGAGGCTTATCTTGCCGAGCATTCCACATCGGTGAAATAGCCTCTGAAATGCCAGAATGGGCAGGCATGAGGCATGGCTTCCTTGCAGAAGGAAGAGGGTGTCCGTATCTGTGAGATCCAGAGGTAACCCCGAGGGGAAGGGTGGGAGATCAGAGCGGAGCCTGTTGTGATGTACGAGCCTCAGCTCCCGGTGTGGGTGGTGCTGGAAGCAGCCGCAGCAGCAGAAGGGGTGCGGCAGGACCCCCCCTCCTCCTGCGTGGAGAGGGAACTCACTTCCACAGCCTCCGTGGGAATCAGTCTGAGTTTGCTGGAATATTTGGAGATCCCATGGGACTGCTGCGTGGCTCCGGCTCCTCCTCGCCTTGATCAAATAGGTGAGAGTGAAGTAGAGAGGCTGCCCTGTGAGCAGAGAGAGGTCTGCCGGGCCCGCTGTAAATGGGTGCATCTTTCATACTTCGTTAGTGGAATTACTGTTATTAGTGTTTATCACTTCAACATTTAGTAGCATTTATTGTAGGCCGTGTTCTGGTAGCCCACTGAAGGAAGCCCAGCTCGTTGCTGTGGGGTGGAAAACCAACCAGTGCAACTCACTGGGGGGACTCAAGGCAAGGGGAGATAAACTCATTTTCTGTGGAGACTGGGAGAGTCCCTCGGTGCCGGTGACGTTCCATTAGCATGAGCACAGGCAGGCTGCTGGGGGCTGAGGTTCATTAGTGGCTTATGAAGCGTCTTGAGATCCTTCCGTGAGCAGAAGTGCAAAATGGGGCTGTTCCTTTGTTTTATGTTCTCCTGCAAAGTCTCCTCTGGGGAGCCGGGTGTGAAAACAACGTTTCCTGAGTGTTTCTGGCTGTTTATCTCAGCGGATGCCCACACTGCAGCTGCAGAAGTCTTTAGGCTGGAGAGGAAATGTAACCTCGGGCACCAGCTAATGAAGAGGTGAAAGCCATGTAGGAAAAAGATGTGGAAGCTGAGCTGAGCAGATCTGAAGGGAGAAGTCCATGAAAGGGGCCCGTGGTCACCAGGGGGAAGGGAAGGAACTGTAAACACTGTACAAAGCACTGCAGCCATCCAATTTCTGTCAGAGAGTGGAAGCAATGTGATTGCTTTGCTAACAGGATGGAGCCAGCTTTGCCAAGCAGCTTCCCATGTGGATGCTGAGAGTTGGAAACATGCAGCATAAATTGACAAAAGGTTCTGAGTCTGGGTGTTGTTTGTTTTTCAAGGGAAAGAAAAAGGAAAAGAAAGTGCTAAATTATATTGCAGTGAGAACAAGCACCCAGTCCTTCTGGGAAATCTTCAGGATGGCAGCCAAGAGCTGCCTCGTCTCGCTGTATGTGCAAGCTGCTCCGGAATACACTGGAT
>JAOEHX010044893.1:45207-66126 GCA_025448015.1 Bolborhynchus lineola
CACTGGATTTCAGATGTTACTTGGATTAATATATCTGGGGGGGGGGGCGTAGTAGGGGGTATGTTTGGCTGCCTCAAGCAAAGCAAAGCCTCAGGCCCAGGAGTTGGTGCTTACTGTTGTTTCTGGTGGTTTAGTGGAGGTGTACAACTGCGCGACCGGGAGTGCCGACTGCTCCCAGTGCCTGGGGAGGGAGGACCTGGGGCACCGCTGCGTCTGGAGCGAGAGCAGCTCCAGCTGCCGCCTGCCCAGCGAGAGCCCCCAGCTCTCAGACACCTGCCCTGCTCCGGAGATTAAGAAGGTGAGAGCCGGGTGGGATGCAGAGAGCATGAGGCGGGGGTGCAGGGGCTGACACGGCCTGCGCTGGCGCCCTGGGGCAGGGGAGGGACCCCACTTCATCCCTGATGCTGGGTGGGGTCAAGACTAGCACTGAATTATTCACTCAGTTCCTATGCTGTTGAGTCACCCCATGCCAAGGACACCTTGCTGGTGACAAGACCCAATCTTCATCATGTGAGGGGGGAAAAACAGCAGCACAGTTGCAATGTCCCAGAGTTCCTGGGGTTGGTAAAAGCAAGAGTGATTTGTAGGGTTGGTGAAGGATTCTTACCAGGAACAGCATTTAATGGATCAGAGCTGAGACATGACCATAAACGCTATCTCCAGGCAAGTTGCTGTGCACTTCTGCTGAGATGAAGAGTGACAGAGGGACCTTTTGTGTTATCGTTTTGAAATGAGTTTTATTTAAATTATAGTTGAATGAACAGCTGGTGGGGGCATTTGAACCTGGGGCACTGCTTAGAGGTATGGAATGAGCCAACACATTTCTTCCAGACAAGCAGCAAAGAAAGTGTATAGAGCAAATCTTAAAATGAGCTCATTAGGAAAGGAGAAGCTGGAGAGCCAAAATCGCTAATATGAAAGTCAAAGTGGGCAAGGATATGGGATTTCTGTGCTTAGGGAGGTCTGCAGGGATAGCTGCTCAAAATCCAGGTGCTGTAACAGCCTGGAGGGCCCGCAGGATTCCCATTGCCTGCCTCTCCCCTCTCCTCACGGCAGGAGGGGCCTGTCCTGCGCCCCACCATGCCCCAAGTGTTATCAGCACCTCACCAGCAAATAATGGAAGGAAAGCAGGGTTCAGGTGGCAGAGAGCCACGAGACTCTGACGCTGTTTCCTTAGCAAACAGTGGCTCATAAATCCAAACCCTCTGGAGTGATGCAAGCAGAGAGGCCCTTGCAGAGCCCTCCTGGAGGGGGCAATGCAGCGGGTGAAGGAGGGCACGAGCCTGGGCATGAGCATCCCTGGCCAGTGGCTTCAGTGAAGCATTGTTCTGTCCTTGTGTGTCTGTGCCTTTGTGAAGGGATCAGACATTTCTGAGTTGGGGTTTGTCTCACCCGCTGAGCAATGCAGTCGCACTGCCCGATGATGCCCCCCATGTGCTGCAGCAGCATCACACCAGCACTGTCCCCTCGCAGCGGTGGGGTGAAACAGCAGTGGTGTAGGAGATGGATGGGGGACAACCTTCTCCCGCAGTGGTGGGCTTGTCCTGCACCCCAGGGTCTGCAGTGCTGGTGGGTTGGCCACACTCCACGCATCAGGGCACTTTTTGTCTTATTCTTGTTCTGAAGAGTCATGCTCTGCTCAGAACAACCCTTAAAAACGTGACGGCAGGACTCTTCCACACCAGCATCCCTCCTCTGGGTTTGTTTCTGCCCCAACTCCATTCCAAGCTGCGGTGTGGAAGGAGTAATGTCTCCCCCCAGATGTGTCTGAAGCTGGAGCAAGCCCCCACCAAACCCAGCACAGAAACACAGTGGCTCCTTGTCGGCAAAGCTGCCGCCAGGGCCGCGTGGTGCTGGGTGTGCTGGGGGAGCAGGAGCGTGGGGAGCAATTGGGTCCTCTTCGCGGGGGTCGAGCGGGACGCGGGCGCAGGGGTGAAGGCAAGAAGCGTCCTGTGGTTCTCCTCCGCCGTGTGCCTCGTGCCGCAGATCGAGCCGCTGCGCGGGCCGCTGGAGGGGGGCACGCTGCTGACCATCCGCGGGAGGAACCTGGGCCGACGCTTCAGCGATGTCGTGGGCGCCGTGCGGATCGGCAGCGTGCTGTGCGCGCCGCTGCCCGCCAGATACATCGTGTCGGAGGCGTGAGTGTCGGGGCAGCCGCGGGGGCCCCTCCTGTCCCCTGCCCCTGCTGTCCGGCCCCATCGCTCCTCCCGCTCCCGCCTGGGGAGGATCGGGATGGGGACCTGCCCCAGGTGGGACGCAGTGCGCTCTGCCAGGCCCCTGTGCCACCAGCAGCGCTGCCAGCCTCCCCTTCCCCACCCGCAGGATCGTGTGCCAGACTGGAGAGGCGCAGGAGGCGTTTTCGGATGTGGTGACCGTGAACGTGAGCCGGGAAGGGAAGTCCCGGGAGCGATACTCCTACGTGGTGAGTAGCTGCCTCCTGGGTGTTTCTTTCGTGATTCCTGCACCCGCAGCCCCTGCACCCCCAGCTGGCTTTGAAGAAGGATCTACAACAAACATGTTGTGGTCCTCTGGAGCAGCAGATGCACCTCCTCACCCCTGGTTACCTGGGCGAGGTCTGGCACATCCAGGCAGGACTGCAGCCGCGGTGTCATCAGGCACAACCTCAACCCCATTTTGGCTCCCGCAGAGGTTTCTCCCTCCTTCCGGCTCTATCTCCGTGTCTCCTGCTATCAAAAGGAGATAATTTTTCTTCCTCACTCTTTGCTAAAGTGCCATTACAACCTGTGAGATTTTTTAAGTCTTGCAAAGTCTCCTTGTGCTGTGTAAGTGAAGTTACGTACCATGGGCTCACACATGGACTCACACTATTTAGAACTGATTTATTTTGCTGTAGAGATTGTCTTATTTTTTGCATGCATTCCCAGCGTTTCCAGGCATCTGAGTTCACATCTAAAATGTCTCTGTGATCCAGCAGTCTGGAGCGAGATGCTGGAGGGTACAGCCCAGTGGCAGGCCTTGGGTTTGGGCATCTCTGGTGCGTTGTCCCAGGGCTGTGTACTGACTGGGCACATCACTTGGTGCCGGGCAATTGGTTGATAAAGAGGAGAAAGGCTCCAAGAGTGGGAAAGGGCCGGTGGCATCTTCATGGGCGTTCTCCATGCGAGGAAAAGCCCCCTCAGGAAGCACCTGTAGAAGCAGCAGTGATAAGCAAAGTAACAGGAGCAAAATCTGGTTCCTGAACTCAGACCGGGCCTGTGACAGCTCTGTGCTGGCCGCTCCTGGCAGGCTAAAGGGGAAAGCTGTCCTCCTGGGAGTCAGGAGCTGGTTTCTGCTGGGGGGGCACAGCACAAAGCTGTCTTGTGTCTGTATGCCAGCAAATCTTGGAGAAGAGGTGGGAGAGTGCCCTGCTTTGTGCACTCGTGTTGGGAGTGAAGCTGCACGGTGTGTAGCTGGTGGCATGTTCCACACCAAAAGTGGCTCCCACCCCCTTTACAAACGAAGCATCAGTCTTTAGTTCTCTTGATTCTCCTCTCACGTATGATGGCATTAAGATGGAGTAGACTGTGCCATGCAAGGCTGATCTCACGGGCACCTGAGCACTGATAGCCGTTTATCTGATTTAAAATGTCTAGAACTGCCCCTCCAAAGAAGGTTCTTTGTAAAATACCAAATATTGCCTTTGTGCTACAGCTTTCAAGGTCCCCATTAAATGCATCTAAAGGACAGAATTCAGCTGTAATTCTGATGAGGAGGAGAGGGAAACATGATTAACAGACCTCTCCAGAACATTATAGCAGGCTATGGATGAGCTGAATTTGCCAAAGTGGAGCTGGAGGCAATCGGTGCTGGCAGTGCTCAGGGTGCAGTAGCCCTGGCTCTTGCCAAAGGGAAGAGCTGAAGGGCTTTGGGGAACATGAATAATCCGCTCTGCTGTTGTTGTAAGTGCACATTTGAATGCGCAGGTTAGGGGCCAAGGGCAGGAGACAGCTGCCTGCAGGCGCTCAGAAACACAAATTAACAAAATGAATCCTGTGCAAATGGGCAATGATCAGAAACAACAGTGGAAATGGCTGT
Source organism: Bolborhynchus lineola (assembly GCA_025448015.1). Lineage (NCBI taxonomy): Eukaryota > Metazoa > Chordata > Aves > Psittaciformes > Psittacidae > Bolborhynchus > Bolborhynchus lineola. The sequence goes on from JAOEHX010044893.1 coordinate 49,243, forward strand.
AGAGGAGTAAAGCGGTCTGAGTGTAGGACAAGGGCAAGGGTATCTCTTAATAAGGATGTTTGTGGCTGCGATTGACAGGAAAGGGCATCTGCTGCAGGTGGCGTGGAGCAGCTTATCCCCCCTCAGTCCGCCACCGCGGCTTTGCTCAGGGGCTGCAGTGAGGAGGAGGGGAACAGCTTCAGCCGGCCCCAGCGTGTGCCTTGGTAATTCCTAGGGGAGCTGCCGATTGCCTTATGGAAGGGCCTTGACATGACTGTTCGCTCTGCCCACACCCGAGCAGGGCAGCTGCCAGCAGACTCCTGGGGCATTCGGTGCAGCCGACGCGAGGGCTCAGCGCTGCATTAGTTATCAAAGCCTCCAGCTCATGGATCTCAGGAAGGTTTGCAGGGGCTGCAAGCGCAGATAACACACATGCTAATTGCTGCTGAAAATGGTGAGAGGCACAGTGACTTCCTGTCACCTCCAGCGGTTCAGATTTGAAGCCTCCTTCGGGAGGAGTTTGATATTCAACCGCGTAGACCCAGGTGGCTGTTTTCACAGATCTCAGAGCCATCATCTAGTTGGGCTTTAGAATTATCTTCATATTCAGGAAGAAACGGATTTTGAAGGGCAGAGATGGTGGGAGCTGGGAGGAGTGAGAAATCCCCTTTTCTGAGCTGCCGCTATCTCTGGGCCCTCTGTTGGAAATCTCGAGGGACCGGTGGGATCTGGGGTCCAGTTGGGCTCTTGTCGCATTTATTGCCACAATTTAGGGACCGCAGAGAGTCATAGAGGCTTTACATGGTCTCACTCCTCAGCACTTGTACTTCTCCCCTTGTTCTGAAAGCCTGCCAGTGAAAGCTTTGCTGTGCTGCTGCATTAGAGCCTGACAGTACTGGGTACTTAAATTTACTGAAGCAATTCCCATGTGCAGTGAGGAGTATCCGGCTGCGAATTTGCCAGACCAGAAATCAGATGTCCCCTTTGTTTTTAGCTTCCTGTGGTGCAGTCTATAGCACCCCTCAATGGCCCGAAGGCAGGAGGAACCAGAGTGACCATCAGAGGCAGCAGGCTGGATGTCGGCTCCGAGCTCCGTGTCCTGGTCAATACCTCCAGGCAGTGCACTGACCTCAGGTGGGACTGGCACTGATCTAGTGACAAGAGCCAAGTGTTAGGAAGGGTGGCATCGTCCCCAAGGAGGTCAGGAAGAGCTGGGGGTTTGGTGGGGACTCGGGGGAACCACTGCATGCTGCTGCTAAGCCTTGGAGCCAGTGCAGCATCCCCACCAGCCCACTCGGCTGCTGCCTCCATTTGCAGCACCCTCAGGCTGTTGTTCCCGTAGCGGTGAAGAAAACTCTCCTCTTGTATGTTCTTCTCTTGTCAGTGGTTAGAATTAGGAGTGTGCTCTTTCCCTTTGGCTGGATGGGAGCTCAGTCTGGCAGCCTGGGGTGATAAAGGCTGAGGTTGCTCTTTAGTAGGCAATGCAGTTAAGAAGGGCTGGTGTGTGACTGGGAACTCCTCCTTGCCCATGTCTGCCATCTGCCTCGCTCCGGGGGGGGTGCTCAGGTCCGTGGGGCCAGGCTCCGGTGCTCTTCCTGCCCTGGCTCCTCGCAGCTTACCCGGCTTTCCCGATGCAGCCGCAATGCCAGCACCATCACCTGCACCATGCCCTCTGCGGAGCTCACCACGGCCGTGCGAGTCTGCGTTCAGTTCGAGAACAAGTCTTGTGCCAGCTACAACATCAGCTTCAAGTATGAGAAGAACCCGATCATATCAGACATCAACCCCAAGAAGAGCCAGATCAGGTAAGGTGCCTCCGCAGCGGGCAGCCGAGCTGCCAGGACCTGAGCTTTCCTCTGTGACCTTTGTTGAGATCAGCCCCTTAATTTTTGCTGACTGAAAAGTGAGCAGACTCCCTCCAAAGCCTGGACCTAATTGGAGTACCTGGTGTAGGCTGGTGCAGGCAGCTCGCGCTTGCCCTGCCTGTGCTTCAAGCCATCCAGATGCAGAGTAGATCCTGAGCAAACCCCATGTCAGGAGACCCTGAAGCACAGCCAGGAGGCGGGGGATGGTACTGGGGCCCCTGCCACGCTATCGTCGCACCCTGACTTCCATTTCAGAGCTGGCATGTAACCTGCATCTAACTGCAAAAGAGAGGGTCAGCTCCAGGCTGGCAGGAGGGGGCCCTGTGGGCAGAAAGGGGCTTTCTCAGCCCTTGTACCAGTCCGTACCTTGCAGATAGGTACAGAGTGCTCTCAGGGTGCTTCAGTGTGCCCAGCAGCAGCAGAAGAGATCTCACACACCAGGACTCCCCATAGCTCATTTCAGTGCATTTAGGACATGGTAACTGCACTGTGCACACCTGGTGGGTGCTTTAGGGGGGTTCAGGTGGTGCTGTATGAGACCCTGAGGATTTTTCTTGGCAGCAAAACTGTTGGACGCTAAGCTGAGATCTGCAGTTTGGATTTCAGCTTGTCACGGTCACGGTATTTCATTTTCAAAGCGTGCTGCTTTTCAGTTCGTGTCTCTCTGCAGAGCTCTCAGGCTCCTGTCCCTTGGATACCGTGGTGAAACCCCACCTTCCTTGGCTGTACAGCCTGGGAAGCCCAGGGCTGACCAAGAAACCCAAGAGCCCAGTGCCTGTGCCTGCAGAACCATGGTGAAAGCAGTGCTCTCTTGACTGTGATGGTCTGATCCCTTGGAGCAAAGCCGTGTCTCGGCATTCCTAAGAGCAGCGCCAAAGATATGGGCTGTGGGAAAGTTAATGACAAGGCACAGCAGTGACTCAGCCAACCTCAGCTCCTCACAGCCTTGCGAACTGTGCTGAGTGGTGGGAGTGGTATCTGAACACAGAGACAGTGGAAGAATGTCAGTGCCCCCATTCGCAGAGGAAACCACCAGGGGATTTCTCTGTCACCTTGGTCTGCTTTCTTAGTATTTAGAGCCAAATTGCATTCCACTGGGAACATGACAGCAGTCTCCCTCATCGGAGTACTTGGTGGCTCGTGTAGCCCGCTGCGGTGGTGCCTTGCTGGGCTGTTGAGCGTGAGGGGTCATTAACTTGTGTGAAAACTTAGCTAGATCTGATTTATCTTGCCATGCTCTAAAATGATCCTTGTAAGCAAAGTCTAAAAGAGAACGGAAGTTGTAAAGTAGTCTGCAGATGTGACAGGCTCTTCATTGGAAACTCGGATCATAAATGCGTAGTAATACCCACAGGTTTCAGAGAACCTTGGGCCCAAAGTCACTGTGTCTGGAGTGGTCACCAGATAATAGCATTTGTAAGTCCTGACTGTTCCCTGAGAGATGCCCTGAATAGATCAGATGTGATGCGAAGGAAGGGGAAGGTAAATCCAGGTTGTAGTGTCTGCTGTCCAGGGCAGAATCGCAGTGCCAGCCCTCCACCCCTTGCCCTGCCTAGCAGAGCATCAGGGTCCTCTTGTCACTGTCATTAATTGACTGCACATTGAGAGGCCCATGTTTCACATTCCCCAGGCAGCACATCCAAAACACAAAACAACTTTCACATTCTGATCTAAATCAGAAGTGTCTGCGAGATGCAGGATCACTGTTGACCTTAAAGGGGGCTCTTACCTCCCCAGGATTTACAGCTCTCTGCAGGTCCCTGTGGGGACCATGAGGGAATACCTCCTGGCCCTCACTTTGAGGGGTTGGAGGTTCACCTCTTACACCATCAGTGGCCTGGGCAACCTGCTGTGTACCCTGGCAGGCAGAGGCAGGCTGCTCCTCTGGCCAGCGGGAGTGAGGGGGCAGCTTTCTGCTGCTGGAAAAGGTCCTCTCTTTCCACCATAGCAGCCACTGCTCCTCCTTCCTTCCCTGATGTCTTGGTAGCAGTGTGGATGCTTGCCGTGAGTAGGAAGAAGGCTCTGGCTGCTGGGTTCATTTTCTGCTCACACACGTGGGGAACATCCCTGGCAAAACGACAGCAGGGAGACCGAGCCACTGCAGCTCGCTGCGGGGCTGTCGCTGCAGTGACCCTCTCTTTCTTCCCCTCTCCTCAAAGCGGGGGCAGGATCATCACCCTGGAAGGAAGAGGCTTTGAACTGGTCCAGAACGTGTCCATGGTGGTCCGAGGCATTGGCAGAGAGCCAACGGTGGGTGCCCCCCCCGGGTATTGCTCAGTAACCGGGGTGTGAAGCTGAGGCCTTAGCGCCTGCTGCAGACTGGGCTGGGAGCAGGGCCAGGTGGGAGCCCCCGGGGTGCCGGGGTTTGACGCGTGTGCTCTCTCGTGCTGGCAGAGCTGCAAGGTTCGCACCGACACCATCATCACCTGCCCCTCTCCTGCTGCCTCCAACATCACTGCGGGGAGCAAGCCTGCGCCCGTCGATTTCTATCTCAATGGTCGCCTCTACACAGATGACCGTCCAGCTCTGGATGAGGAGATGTACCCTGAGGAGGCCTTGCACATCAGCAAGTTCAGCCTGGAGTACTACGCTGACCCCCAGTTCTTCACAGCCAAGAAGGAGAAGTGGATCAAGCACCATCCTGGCGAGCCCTTAACCCTGGTTATACATGTGAGAGCGCGGTGTTAACAGCTCTGCTTCTTTGGGGGTGTTGCATGCTCCCTGCTGGGAAGCTCTTCAGCCCCAAGCGCCCGCTCTGTGACTGTCCACACAGGCAGGAGAGAGACGGGGGATGGATGAGGGTGGGAGAGGCAGGAATGATGCAGGAGCTGGCAGTTCTGGCTCAGTCCACTGCACCTGCACCTCTTCACCAGGAGACGCAGCCTGACCTGAGGATGCCCTTTGAGGCACCGTGTCAGAGCGCTCCCTTTGGAGGATGTAGTAGCAAGAAGCTAAATGAAGTACTGGATAGATGAAAGAGAATGGTAATGCAGAGGCCTGAAATCAGGCAGGTGCTCCAGAAGGTCCTGACAATAGGTACTTATTCTTACAGAAACAGGTCATGCATTCTTCTCTTTTGGCTACTGAATTCAGCTGAGTTAAGAAGGAAGTCAGGGTACAGCGATTGAGTGGCTTGGACAATGTGCAACAGTAATTCAAAGGCCATTGTTCACTGCAGGATATCCTCACTGCTTGCAACGTGCTTCAGAAACTCACGCCCCCGTTCTCAGGCTCTGCAGACACATCCCCTGGCTATCTCCTCTGTACATCCTTCCCCTCTCCCAGGTGGGCGCTTAGATCCTTATCTCTGGTGCACAGCAGAGCAGATCAGAAGCAGATTTTTCCAGGTTCCATGAGGGGCTTGCTCATCCTGTGCCCCATGCTGAGTGAGGAATGGGAAACAGGAAAATGGGGAATGGCCCAGTTCTGGGTTTCCTGTGGAGGTCTGGAAAAGTGTCCTTGGTGATGGAGAGTCCTCCCAGGTCTCGAAATCAGCAGGGAATAAGGAAAGTAAGACAGGAAAATCCATTGCAATTGTGACTGCTGCTCCAAAGGCTGACATCCTGGTTCTATTTTTGTCATTAGAAAGAGCCTGACAGCCTGGGCCTGGAAAGCAATGAGTACCAAGTGAAGATTGGCCTTATCTCATGTGAGATCCAGATTGTTTCGGACAAAGTCATCCACTGCTCTGTGAACGAGTCCCTGAGCACCTCGGACAGGCAGCTACCGGTGACGGTGAGTGCCGGCAGCCTCCGCGCTCCGGGCACGGCACAGGGGTCCCTGTGCAAACCCGGCAGGGCACCATGGGAGGTGGACAAAGCCCCTCGGCTGGCGGCTCGACGCCGGGATGCAGGAGCAGGGGGTGCTGAGGCCGCCCAGAGTCATGGAGGGGCGCTGCCCGCTCCGCATCATGGACACTGCTGGTGAGGAGCTGGGCTGTGAGCTGCGGGGGTTTGACAGCTCTTGTGTAAGGCGCTGCGTGTGAGGGCTGTCACGTGCTGCAATTGTCTTTCTGCCCCTCAGGAGACACATCTGGGGATTTGCATGCGGCTTTCACCCTCCTGGCATCCTATGGCCAGCACAGGGGCCACAAGTGGACGTGTGGGTCCACCCTCACCGAGCTGCACTAAACCGCTGGAGAGGGGTCCCTGTGCGTGCCTGGGGAGGGCAGGAGGAGGGCACAGGGCTGGAAGCTTTTGTGCTGCTTCCCAAGGAGTGCCATTTGCCACTGTGAAGTGTTTGGCATTCAGGGCTCTTGTTCTGTTCCTCTTTGTGTCTGCAGAATTGACAACACTTTGTTAGTGTCCTTTCCATGGAGGGCTGCACTTACCTGCTCTTCTTGCCCTCAGTTGCCCTCGTGTCATCTGCAGCCCATTGCCACACAGGGATGTGTCTTTGCCTCTTCATATCTGGAGAGAAAACACCTTCATCTCCATGGTCTGAGACCCTGCACCCCCTCCATGTTTAACTGTGAATGGGTGGGAGCCTGCGGCATGGCAGGGAGGAGGAGGAGGCGGAGGAGGAAGGCTGTGAGGGAGTTGCAGAGGCTGTGGGCTTGTGCTGCCTGGAAGAACAGCATAAGAATGCACCACCAGTTCACTGACAGGCTCGTCCAGTTAACTGGTTGCAAGCTGTGGTGTATGAAATCCTATTGCAAACCGGGAACATGACAATGCAGAAGCAGCAGAATTTCCCAAGTCGTTTTAATGGAAATCTTAAATAGGGTAATTTTGGGTTTAGTTAGAACTGAGAAGCAGGAAAACCCCTTTGGGGAAGAAAAGGAATTTATGAGTTTACTAGTCTTGGTTTGACATAAAACATTTCAGGCAATGCCCTAGTAGGTCCTTAGGAAGCAGGAGAATGATACCCAGCCCTAGAGTATCACATAGCTATGAAGAGTGTACCAGCAGTGAGAGTGCAGCTAAACAGCCAACTCTTATTCACATCTGTGCACACATATCAGACCTTCATACACTGCTGGAGTTATCTCCTGCTCTCCCCTTCATAGCAGCAGCTGTCTGTATAACACTTGCAGCAGCTTTGATAGCGCAGCACAGTGGTCCCTACCCGACCTGCAGCCAGGGCAGCAGCCGGGGGCCTTGCCTGCTGGTGCAAACCCTTCTGGGGAGCTGAGGTGCCTGTTGCTGTGACTGCACAGTCTGTTCTTGTTGAGGTGGTAGAGCCCACGTCTGCAGTGGTCAGAACACAGGAAAACAGCCCTTGAAAATGTGTCCCAATGTTCATCTGAATTCTGACCGTGATTTTGGGTACGGCGGTTCTGTGAAGGTCCATGTTAGCGGTTGTACAGGGCAGTGGGAGCTGCCTGTAGAGAAAAGGAGCTGGTGATGAAGATGGGGCTGCTGAGCTTCCCTGTGTTTTGGAGGTCACTTCCAAGCATCTCTTTTGGGAGTGCAGTAGGTGAGCTGGAGCTTAGTTTTGGTCTGGGTTTCCTGGAGGCACCACCCCAGAAACCAGCAGTGCCAGAGCCCATCTGGGGCTGGTACAAGGGCACGTTGGGGCTTGGAGCCGGGGGAGCCAGGCCATGTATCCAGCACCAGTGGTTGGAGGTGCTGAAGGTTCCCCTGACTCCGGGTGCTGGCAGCCGACGCTGCCCACACGGGGCTTTCCTTCCTCTCTTGCCCATGGAGGCAGCAGCTCTGGGCAGGGCTCCCGCCTTGTCTGGATGTCTTTGGCTGGCAGCACTGGTGCCCTCACCAGCGCTCCCGAGGGCAGGGGCTGGGATTTCCCGGTGGGTATGGAGCTGTGTGCTACACGGTGCCTGATGCGTGGATGTGGTGGGGAGAGCATTGTCCCAGCTGCTGAGAGCTGACTTTAATAACAGTGCACCTTTCCCGGAGGTGCTCCTTGTCACAGACATAATCATAAGGTGATTCCCCCTCTTTCTGACCTCATTTCAGTTTGAGGGGTTTTTTGGGGGGTGGGGGGTTGGGGCTTTTTCCTCCAGTTTTTCTTGCTTCTCATTCCTTGAGAGAAGTGAAACTCACATTTCCAGAAGCAAAAGACTTGCATGATCATGAGTTTTCCTTATCAGATGATGCTGTTGCACCCTTTCATCCCAGGAATCTAAAGAGCCATTTATAACCAGCATCACATAAACTCAGCAGCCTCCATGTGGTGTGTGTTGGCCTCCTCCTTTCTGCTGATCAGGAGACTGAAGGACTGAGCTCAAGTGATTTGTGCTTGGTGTCTCAAGTACGGGTTGGAAGCAGAGGCAGCACTTCTGACACCCAGTCCACTGCTTTAGCCACAAGATTGTTACTCATCTCTGGTCCCATTATTATTTAGTTTCATTCTATTACTTTATTTCAAAAGTAAAACTTAAAAAAAACCCAAACAAAGCTTCCCCTTGTATTTCAAAGGCCTGAACGTTTCTTTTCCTTCTTTCTGAGTGGCAGCAGTTCTGGTTTTGGAGGGGATTAAAGGCCTTTCAGAGGCATAACAAAGTCAGATGTTTAGTGCAAGTGGTTTTCTAGTAAAAGTAGTCGAGACAGCACTATATGGTATGGTGGGCTCTCTAAGAAAAGGTTGTCTTGTGTTCTGGGGTGGGTTTGGTGGGGCTGGGATGACCCAACAGGGAACTAGCTGGGGAAAGGGAGGGAGAAAGTGGTGACAGGGACTCCAGGGCTCCTCTTCTTTCCATTCCTTTTGTCCCTTCCTATTGTTTTTCCATGTGGGTGCAACCATGAAAATGTGACTAGGCCACAACTTAAGGTGAATGAGAAATGCCTGAAATCTGACACTACAAGATGTGTTAAATTGTTGTCTGAAGCTTGACTTTCACATAGGCGCAGCTCTTGGATTTGACAGAGCCTTGGGGCTAACCACACTGTAGCCCATGTATGGCTGCTCCTTGGCTTGAGCTATTATTTTGCCCCCATCAAAACCCTAATTCCCTGAAAGCGCTTCTCAGCCTTTCTATCCTCTGAGCACTAAATCCAATGTATTTCCCCCAGAAAACCTTGCTGAAATGTGCTCTGGTAAGGCTCTGACTACCTGTTCTTTTACTGACTGATAAGCTGGTAGGGAATGGTCCTTGCAGCACACAAGGCAGTGCAGTCTAAGCTAATTTGCCAGATGTGAAGACAGACTGTCAAAGGTATAGAAGCGTACTCTAAAGAGCTGACTTTCCCCCTTTCCTTTTGCCTTTACATCAGTTTATTTGTGATAGGAGGCGTGTCTGGACACACACACTTGCACTGATGATTCCCTGAGATGCTTCAAAGGTCCTTTCCTTCTGCTTTAAAACTTATCATGAAGGTTTCTCCTGTCTGGCAGTGACAGCAGAGGCTTAGGGAGAGTCAGAGTTCAGGCTTAGCTCCAGTGAGTATCACAAAATATATATGTATTGCAATTCTAGAGCCTGTTTGAATTATCCAGACTTCTTCCTGACAAGGATCATGCAATCCCCTGTGTGCTCTCTGGCTGTATTTTAAGATACTTTTAGTGGAGACTTTATATCAGGTCTTGCCAGCAAATACATAAAGCATTGAAATGGGGGTGGCCAGACAGCAATGCTCTGCAGGGTGGGTGTATGGTCCTGTAGAACTTGGGTATCTCTTAGCCTTTAATATGTCTCTTTTACAAGGATCCCTGTGAGATCCAGAACTGCTGTTACTCCTACTTAACCAGAAAGACATGAAGTGTAGGCTGAATTCAGGGACTTGACTTGTTTGGAGTACCACCCAAAATGTGAGTTAGCAGCTCCAGCGCTTCAGTCTTTGCTGTAATTTAAGGACCCTCCTACCTTCCAGGCCTTAAAGTGGACATAGGCAACACGAATCTTGAAGATAAATCATGCATTGATGGAGGAAAGCCTAAAAGTGCCCAAACCCTACCCTAATTAAGGTGTCCTAAGAAAACAACACTAGAAGACGTCCGTTGTGATAGAAATACTGAGCTTGAGAGGAAGGCCTGAAAGATTCAAACCATAAAGGGTCATTTTTGAAAGAATAGTAAAATATATGGAGTATGTGGAAGCCTAGTTCTATGAATCCCTGAAAGCCTATAGTTCCATCAGTCATTTTTGTTAGTTGGCCATCCTAGTGTGTTCTACACTGAGATAATCCAGTAAAACTTAGAGGAATCTGGAAGGTTTATTTCATCTTGCTGGAACTGTCTCAGCTGGAGTTTGTACTGATAAGTTACACGTACAGAATCTGTGGTTTGGAAACTGTATTGCTTCTTGGTTTGCCTGTTCTGTTGCGTGTAATCCACCAATACAGAGGTTGTTTCTCATTCCTGTAATCTGACATGAATTAAAGTGATCATAAAGTGGTGTTTGCATTTCGGTTACATGTTTGTCTCTTATTCTAGAGGAGTGCAGTCTTCCTGCATTGCAGTTAGTAGCTTTTGTTAAGACGCTAACCTCCAAAAATAGCACTTAGTTGTGCATGCGTGTGCACTTACTTTGTGTAAGCAGGGCCTCTGTTTGCTGTTTAGACGAGCAGTTGGCATCCCAGCAGCTAGTAGCACTAATACCATCCTGGAGCATCCGGGAGGCACTGATTGCAGTGAAACACACAGCTTGCTGGGTGTCAGGAGCACTTTCTCAGTGCCTGAGGCTTTCATGGACATTTCCCACCAAAACCTGACTGTTCAGTGTTGATTTGCTTGCAAGACTTGTCAAGTTCAAAGCAGGAGTTAGTGTGGCAACAGTACTGATTCATCTGTGGAAATTCTGGCTCTGTTGGCTTTGGCAAAGAATTATGCATGGTTCTGAAGATTTTTAAGATATTTGGGGAATTAGCAATCATTTTTCTCCACAGAAAGTATCTTAAAAAATAAAAAAGGACTATATTAAGAAAATCTTGGTCTCTTCTGCATTGCTACCAAGTTAATAAAGAAATTGATAAATCTTCAGATTTACCCAATCTACTCAATCATTACCAAGATGAAAATCTAAGGGAAAAGAAGTAATTTCTGGCAGGATGTGCTCTCTTTGTGTTGCATCTTGTTACATTTTATCTATGAGTCCATTGTTGTGACTTGCTTTCAGTAAAAGGCAATTTTCATGCAAACCTCACTGTTATCACTGTGAGCCAATGTGCTTTCTTAGAGAAGAGATGAGATTGAGGTAAGTCAATAACCTTATGTGGAAGAATACCCTGATGATGTTTAAGGACTGCCTTGGCGGACTGTAAATTTTTCCTCTAGCATCCTTATTAAAGAATCAACAAAGCAATCTCAAGCACTACACCAGGAGAGAGAATTTAACCCTCACATATCGGTAATGCCTGTTGTTGCTGTGTAATTAAACAGGTTTTGTTGCATAGTTCTGTTTGAATAAACACTAAGGCTTTAGTGGAGAATCCTTAGGAAACTTTTAGCAGTGAAATGCTCAGAAATGTCCACGGCATGCTGTTCACTCATGGCAAGTTAGAGCCCCTCTGCTAAAGCCTATAAACTATATGTGCAAGTGTGTTGTTTTGTTCAAACTGAGGCCCCATCATTGATTTCAATGTGCGTCACATTGCAATAAAACCGTGGCCTTTGGTATCTTCTGAAAGCATCACTGTTTCAGAATTACACAATAGATGTTAAAAGTTGATGGCTGAAGAACAAGATGTAACATGCCTTAGAGGGTCAGGGTCAAAGTAAGTGTCAGCTTTTAGACGTAATGTTTTCCTGGCAAGACGGCAAGACTTGCCATCCCTTTGGATGAGGAGGAGAAGGGACATTTATAGGTAGTTATGAGTTTATCCTTGCAAGAACAGTGCATCCTTTAAGGCTACGAATGGTATATTTCTATCCGAGCCCAACCTGCTGGCTAGCTGCACAAAGAGATTGCAGGGTGATGAAGTAATGTTGCTGGGATGTGACCAAAGATCTGTGATGGGTGGAAGTGCTAGAGGGAAAACAATGGCAATCAAAGTAGGTACAGTCAAGGTAAAACTCAAGGGTAAAATCCCAGTATCCATACTTAATGTCTGATTCAGTTGTTGATCAGGTAAAATGTTCATAGACTCCAAAGAAGGGTTTAGCTGCAAGGCCAGGATTTGGTTCCCTAAGTATTTTATATTATTGTTCATAATTAATTTCTAATAAAAACATGGATGATCAAGTCTGGGAGAGCTCAGAATGTAGTCCTTGGTTCTGCCTTGCATTCTTGCCTCACATTCAGAGGCAACTTGGTCCAGTGTTCCTCATTAATAAAAATTCATTACCAACACAAATCTCATTCCCAGATATTTGCATAGCTTGGAAAAAACACAGATGTCCCTGAGAAATCCTGTTTGATTTTATCAAAATCACATCTCCCTCAGTACAACCCTCGCTGCTCGAGCTGAAGCAGCTCTTCCAGGGCCCTCTAAAGAAGAGAAATCTTTCTGACTTTGAAACTTTAACAGGCAAGGAAGCAGTGTAGCAGGATGGAGAGAATGAAACACAATGAAGATCCTGGGACCAGATGTGACTGTATGCTTCAGCAGCATCCTGTAAGCTGTCAGGTACCACTTAGCAGAGAGTAGCTACATCTGGTGGTTTGTTTTTTCTAAGAACAAAGGATGTATTTAAGCAAATACACCATATTTATTCTTACTTAAGCAAATGCACCATATTTTTTCTGGCAAAACCAAATAACTGTACTTAATTTTTGGTTTATTATTGGTTTTATCTTTGAACTTTCGTGTAGAATATGTAATTTTTCAAATGCATTGTCCCTTTGCTTCTTTTTTGGTCTCCTGTTCTACGCATTTCAGCTGTCTGGGTGTAAGGCTTGTCTGTCTTGTTTCTTATTTGAACGTCACTAGTAGAAGGAGATCGACTTTGGGACTGGAGATTTCAGGCACTGTGGTAATCAGGATAATGAGCAAGTCCTCAGTTTCCTGTCTCCTTATCCCAACTGATCATGTCACTGTATCGCAGTGAACAACTCTGTATATGGTACAGTGCAAATTAGAGAACTGGCCTCAAAATACCTTTGTGTCTTGTGCTGAAATCCCATACTGACAGGCCACGCTGAATTTAGAGCGCTAGGTTATTAAAAATACAGGGTTTCTAAGCAACAGTGTTTGTAGAAGGAGCACTTCTCGTTCCCAGTTTTGCCTTTGACTGCTGTATCTGTAAAATAGCTGAAGCCAACAGTATTGAGGTTTCCGTGTTGCAAAACAATTAATTTTGATGCTAATGAAATGGGGCCCTGCTGCTTTCCTTGTGCTGCAGTGTACTTGCACTGCTTATAGGCAAGGTACAGGATCTTGCAATGAGTGGCTTGCTTTGAGCTTGCTTTTTAGTTTACAAAGCATATTGTTTAGGGTTGGTTTTGTGAAGAGCAGTTCAGTGATCCAGAAAATAACATGATTTGTCTTCTAAGGTAAGAATTTGCAAAGGAAAACCTCACATTGACTACAACCCTAGTTTTAACTCAAATGTTATATTCAAAAGAACACAGGAATGTGGTACCACAAACTATGGAAAATGTTGTTTTACAAAGAAAACAAGTTCTGCTTGTCTCTGTGTTGTGTATTTCCCCCCTTCCACATGATTTATGTAGTGACTTTCACAAGCCTCCTGGCATTTTGTTGAATTCCAAATGAACTTTACTTATATAGAGATGTGTGTGATAGGATTGAAACTCAAGTATCTGTCATTTAAATGCTAATATCTGTGGATTAGGAGAATTTGGCAGTAATTACCAGTGCCGGTGATGGTGCATACTGATTTGAGGTAATGGGTGATGTTGAGTGCCCTGTGCTGGGAGTAGAACCAACACTGTCTTATGTCAGGGTCAAAGCAGAGCTATATTTAGTAGATACTGGTTACTTTGCAGAGGATGCAAATACTGCTTGTGTAGATGGCTGTTTCTTAGACCCAGATATTGGTGAAAGGCTCTTTGCTGCTGGATGTAGCTGAGCCCAGGGCAGGGTGATGGCAGGATGTCACCCTGCAGTCCTGTGAGAACTGCCCATCCTGCTATGGCCGTTCTTTCCTCTAAGCGTTGCTGCAGTCAGGCTGCTGCATACATCTGCTTATATAAAATCACTATGTGATTGTGTTTATAAAAATCACCTTATAGTAACTAATGTATGATATCACTTCTGAGGGTGCTGCGATCTTAAGCAGCTAAAAGAAAATGTTGTCTGTGTTCTTTCAGTACTGTGTACAAAATCATAGATGGTCTGGTGAGATTTAATGATTATTCCTGATTTGGTTTCACAGATGAACTGAAATTCACAATAGTTGTTTGAGAGAAATGGCAGAACCATTTTCATGAATTGGTATCAAATGTGTTTGAAGAGAATTTTATTTCACCATATGTCTAGATTATTGTAATGGTGTTAATCTCTACAGGGCCCTGAATCTATGCAGTATTCCCAAATGCTAATGTTTGTATTGGCACTTACATGTTTACAGATGTATGTGCAAATCCAGTCTTCCCCCTCCTGATTTGACGATTTCAAAGACTGCTGTGACAGCTATTTCTCCTCCTTTAATCCTTGCTGAGTTGACTGTCAGGTGCTGCAGTTTGAATCATCACAGAATCATAGAATCGCAGGTCAGAAGGGTCTCAAACATCACCTTTCCCAACCTTTCTCGGCAAAAATAGAGTCAAGAGAATCATAGAATCGTTTAGGTTGGAACAGACCTTTAAGCTCCTGGAGTCTTAATCGCTAACCTGGCACTGCCAAGTGCACCACTAAACCATGTCACTAAGTTCCACCGCTACACATCTTTTAAGTACCTCCAGGGACAGTGACTCCACCATTGCTGTGGGCAGCCTGTTCCAATGCCTGACAACCCTTTCAATGAAGGAATTTTTTCCTAATACCCAATCTAGGCAAGATGGCCCAGCATCCTGTCTTAAAAGTGTCCAACTGTTGAGGAATCCATTTTGGCTAGACTTTGTTCTCTTTGGAGAATTCATTGATGTCCAAACAAAATCCATGCCATCAGATTGTGGAATCTGATTTGTAATGCACTCACACCCAAAAAAAGCCAGGAGGTGAAAGTTGTGCTTTAGTGCACAGATTTCTTAGGCCTCTGTTTAATAAGTATTCTGTAGTAACTAATTCCTCCAGGACAGTTGCTATCTAGATTTGTCCAGCTGCAGTGGGAGCGTGTTGAGTGAGCATGGAAGGAGTGCACAACACACAAGATCTAATCTAGCAATGGCATGTGTGCAAACAAAACTTTGCATTCATGCATTGCCCCAGGGATTTCACTGGGGCTCTGCCTGGGCACCCAGTTCTGCCTACATGGAATAAATGGCAGATAGGAGTTGTGTCTGAAAGCAGCACAGAGCTGTCATATGCTTGTTTTAGCCAGACTTTACTATTTGTATAAACACTGTGAGGACTCTGTTGCAAAGCTTGGAAAACATTTTTCTCTGCCTTCTTTGTTTTGGTTTGAATTTATTTGCATGCATTGTTTTACGTAGGAAGAAATTGACCCAATGTAACCAACCAGATTTCACAGAAGGTAGAGTAATGTTTTGTTTCCTTGTGTTTTCTTCCCTTCTGAAACATAATCCACCCCCCCCCAAAAAAAAAAAAGGGCAATTTGAAACAGACCCCCATTTGCTCATAACAACCCTTAAACCCCACGATGCAGATATCCACTGGTTTGTGAACGCCGAGTTGCACGATATCGAAAATGCACCGAGCTCAAATGTTTAGTTTAGAGGATGATTCTGAGCAGGGGAAGCTGTCTGGTTTATGTACAAATATTAGTCCATCTGTCTTCAGACCAAGCAAATAATGGGAGATGAACTTGCTCATACTTTCACTGCCACTTGGGTGAAGTATTTTAGACGCTGAGGTACAAATTGGATTTTGATGTTGGCTTGGTTTTCAAGGTATCTTTGGGATGATAAATATGGAGAGAAAATACGTTCATTATTGACTTCCCAGAGACTGACCGTCTGATTTATGATTCAAAGAGTCTCCATTTAATCTGTCAAAACTGATTTTAAACTTCATTTGTCTTCCAGTTTTGGCAACACCTTTTACCTTGAATTTGACCGTTTGACACGCATTATACCAGAGTCACATTTTAAAACCAGTTACAGTATATTGCAGAAAAGAGAGGTTCGGTTTGGTACATCTGCTTTCAATATCGTGCATCTCTGAAAGTGAAGGGAATGTTCTTCTTGTAGCTGTGAGCACACCATTTAGGTAACTTACAAGAACAGAGTAATAATTGCAGAGAATGAATTGTCACTGAATATGCTTCTCCAGTGATTATCACCGGTTGCAGTTAACAGCTCTGGTGCTGCTGGTTGGGTGCAGAATGTGGCTCCCCAGACTGAAGCATAAAGAAGCGGAGCCTCAACTTTGGGATTCTTTCTAAACTCTGCCTTTCAGGCACTGACGCCTGCTCCTTTCCTGACTCTGAGCTAGGGAGCTGGAATAGTGGGAAAATAGTGCATTGCAGGGGTGGTACAGCAACGACCTAGGTGCCACGTGGTGAGCCCTACAAGTGTAGCTCTGCCAGAGTTGTAAGAGAGAAATCTTCACCAAGTACCCATACAGCTCAGGGTTCCCATGTTTTTTAATCATAACTGCATGTGCTTGTGTATTTCAGGAGAACAGCCGTATCCACCTTGCATTTTTTCATCCTTACTGTCGCTGTGTATTAGTTTATTCCTACACTGGTCTGCATGAGCATGAGAGGGGGAATATTACATGAATAAAGATGACATAAGAGGATGTATTAGCAGTAGCCCAAGTAAGTTGTGAATGCTCCATCCCTGGTGGTGTTCAAGGCTGGATTGGACATAGCCTTGGGTGACATGGTTTAGTGTGAGGTGTCCCTTGCCATGGCAGGGGGTTGGAACTGGATGATCTCAAGGTCCTTTCCAGCCCTAACTGTTCTACGATTCTATGATAGCAACAAAGGTAGCGGGGAGCTGGATGGACAAGGTGGCACTGCGGGTAGATCACAAAGGCATTGCCTTAGGGGTATTCTACAGAAAGGCCTGGAAGTGAAGTGAGGGCTGAGAGTTCCAAGTCAGAGATGAAGTCTGTTATGGATACCTCATGATAAGGACTGGTCAAAGTGAGAGTGGAAGGAAGAAGCAGAC
>JAOEHX010044893.1:73618-97007 GCA_025448015.1 Bolborhynchus lineola
CTCGGTCCTGGTGAGGAGCAATGGGCACTGTGTGCAGCTCAGTCCTGGTGAGGAGCAATGGGCACTGTGTGCAGCTCGGTCCTGGTGAGGAGCAATGGGCACTGTGTGCAGCTCAGTCCTGGTGAGGAGCAATGGGCACTGTGTGCAGCTCGGTCCTGGTGAGGAGCAATGGGCACTGTGTGCAGCTCAGTCCTGGTGAGGAGCAATGGGCACTGTGTGCAGCTCAGTCCTGGTGAGGAGCAATGGGCACTGTGTGCAGTTCGGAGGTGGTGAGGAGCTCCAGCCTCCCCGGGCACCTCCTTGTACCTGGATGGTTTCAGCTCAGGGCTGTGATTTAAATACTAGCAATAGTCAAATGCCTCCCATGTGCCTTGCATTCCTCTGGATCAAACTCTGTTGCCTTCAGAGAGGCCTTTCTTGGTTAAAAAGAAAGGCTGCCCGCCTGCCTGTAGCACTGGCCTGTCAGCCGTGTGACGATGGGTCTGGTTTTCATTCCTGAATTATCCCCATTAATCACAACCTCTATTTGAAACAGCTGCTGCAAAGGTCCCTGCCATTGTGCAGTGGAAAAATTCCAAGTGCTTGTATTTTCCCTTGTAAGTCAACGCTACATGCTCAAAACATTTGTTTCGTATTAATGCTCTGCCTAACAGTCCGTCCATTTGTGTTTCCGGGAGAATGATTTGAAGGAGCTGTCTTCAGCTGGGAAGGAGTTGCAGGCCACAGTCAGTCGTGGTCCGAACATGTGGAGGGCACCTGAAGGCAATGGAGTCACCACTCTGACAGGGAGCTTTGGCTCAGTGCAGGCAGGAGATGTGATGAAGACCTAGCAGGAGGCTGCTTGGGGCCGGAGTCAGAGGAAACTTGCAGCCTCTGCACAGTCGATACAGACCCCTGCTTCTGTAGAAGTGAGTGAGAACTACAGATGAAGCAGTCCACGGCTCTACTTGCTGCTACAGCTTTGGTGGAAAAAGCTGGGAAAGAAAAGCCTTCCCAACCTGACACCGTGATACCACTGTGCCTGGCTCCTAACAGGATCAGGGCACTGGGAACTGAAGGAAAATTAACGTCCTGGACCTCAGGTCTGGGTCCAAGCTTCCCAAAGTTTTGCGTGTGGGATGGAGCTGGGGCTTGGTTCTTCACAGAATGCGAACAGATAATGAGCCCAAAATTAGCAGGCACTTGGGATAAGCAGCTGTTCTCTGTGCTTTTCCCACCCCAGCCTCACCAAGACACTTTGGAAATGGCTGCAATGTGTTCTTGGGAGGACATCTCTAATGACTTGTCAGCCTCGTTAATAGGGCAGCAACATGTGAATCCAGCCTGGGCTCCAAACTCTTCTTTTTCCCAAGCATATAAAACCCAAGCCCTCCCACACTCATGTGCGTGGAACAGTTCAAGTGATGCCAGCCTGAACTGTGCTTCCCATTACTGCAAAGTTATTTCAGTGCCCTGGGTAGCTTTAAGAGCCCATAACAGTTCAGTCAAAAATGAAAATGAAGTCTCATTAAAATACATTCACAATGGGAGGAAAAAAGGCCCCAGACTGTGTTTTTTTAAGTATTTTTTGTCCTGAATCAGCACTGATCTCTTCAAGTTAAACTTCCTTTCTCCCAGCCAGCCAAATCCAAAGACAGTTTTGATTCGTTTCCAGATGAGTTTTCCGAACAATGCTGGAGGTTTCCAAGTTTGCCATTTTATCTCTCGTCCCTGCCTGCCAGCCCTTCTTTCCCCTCTTTGAAATCTGCTGTCTGATTAGCACGGTTGCACATTTCCATGACACCCCTCGTTCCTGAGCCTGAAAGCCGACAGCCCGAGCAGCAATGGTATCTCCCCCCTGGCCAGGCTGGGGCTGCTCCTGCTCCTGCACGTTGTGTGGGTCCTGAGTGCCCGGGCTGCACCACCCCGCACGGCTTCACCCGACCAGAGCAGCCTGAGCTGGTTTCAAGCCATGGAGAGCTCCTGTATCAGCAGGACGGTGTTTTTGGAGGCAGCCACGTAGCTGTTGGCAGCCCCCTCACATCTCTGCGGCCGGGGCCGGAGCTTCCCACGCTGGGACAGGGCAGGCTCCAAAACCCGGCGCTCAGTTCGGTCTTGGGTTCATCCCTGCTGTGTGCTTGCACACATGGGGCAGAAACAGCGTTCCTGTTGGAAGCAGGGTCATCACTGGGGTCTGTCAGCACTCCTCGTGTAGGGTCAGCTTGGCAGGGCTCCCCATTCACACTATGGGGAAGGCAGGTACTGCAGCCTGAGGATGTCCACTTGGGGATACCGCTGTCATCGTCTCCTTGCTTGTTACCTTGTGCTAACTCTTGTGTATGTCTCCTGACACTTTCTCTGCTCCTTATCTCCTCATCATCCCCATGACTTCACAGCTTTCTTTGCTCTCGGGGAAGCCATGCCTTCCTCCAGACTGGCAGCTCTGCTGCAGCACCCATTTCATGCTGTGTGCTCAGGGGCATTGCAAGAAGTCATTAAACCCCAAGGAGCTTCCCTGTGGTCATAAAAGAAGTTGTGCTCAGAAAACGAAGCGGGTGCCCTGTTGGCACAGATGGTGTGTGCCCACCTACCACGCTGCCAGGGGCTTACTGTGCCGAATACAGCCACATCCAAATTGATATCCAACTAATTGCTTTAGCAATTATAGGGCAATTAGAATAAAAGAATCACTGTCTTAATTAAGAAGCAGATTGAACAGGATTTAGCAGCTCCTAGCTGAGAAACAGCAAAATCATTCGGTATCTGTTGTCTTGAGTAGGATTTCAGATGGCAGCAATGCTTGCACGGGGTGTGTGATGCTCAGAAAGTACATAAATGTACAATAATTTGCACTTGCCTCATTGGAAGGAAATTGCACATGAACACTGGGGAGAATGGGATGCACTCCAGTACCAAAAAGTTTCTTAAGAAAATACCTTGTGTTTTACTTGCACATCAGCATAGCAGGCAGAGGTGGCTCGGAAATCTGGCATGAAACCATGTACCTGAACCGCCTCGCAAATAGCTGGTCCCTGTTCTGTTTTTGTTTTCCTTGCAGCAGTGTCACAATTCACCTCTCTCCTGTAAGACGAAGTTTGATGAATGTAAGGAGTTAAATGGTGTGTTTGCTTGCTGTCGCATGGGAACAGCTTGTTGACCCTGATCCCTTCTGCCTTGCTGTGATCGGGGCTCTGCTGTGGTATGAGAAGTATGAGCACCAGTTCCCAGGGCCACAGGCACACGCAGTGGGCTCTTTTCCATGGATTTCAGTGGCAGACCAGGGAGTGCAAAGAGGGGTTCTGCTGACATCTCCATGACAAAGCTGGGCCCCCAAGTATGGCTGCAGGCCTGGATTTTGTGCACATCAGCCCTATGCTTGTCCTGCTGAGTGCAGCACCTTGTGCAGTCTGTGCCCTGTCAGACGGCAAGAAACACCTCTGTACCGGCGTATGCCAGATTCTCCCTGAGGTTCCTGTGTAATTGCACATGTAAATTAGTGCACATTTGTGTTTGCTGAGTGCTGTGCATGCACATCCCCACTCCACACAGCTACAAATGTGCCCCCTCCTGAGCTGTACTGAGCACTCTGCCCATGAGGCAGCGGGTGCTAAGCCACTGCCCTGCGGGAGGAGCCGCAGCAGTTGGATGGGGCATGTTGATGTGACAATCACAGTTCACCCTCCCTGAAAACAGCCTGCGGCCGCTCTCAGCTCTTATCTCCTCTTCCCCATGGGTGCTGTCACATAGCCACGAGTCTGAAAACTTCAGAGCAGCCTCAGAGAGATGCTGGGGGGAACTGGGGGGCTCCCAGTGCCTGGGCTGGACCGGCCCTATCCCCAGCGTGCAGAGGCGCTGTCGGTGTCCTGCACAGCCTGTCCCCGCCACGCTGCTGGAAGGAATCACCACCACCGACTCTTCGCTCACTCAGTCTTCTCTCCTTCCCCCAGGAGACCGTCGGCGAGCCCTTCTTCCTGCTGATCTGTGCGATCAAACAGCAGATTAACAAAGGCTCCATCGACGCCATTACAGGGAAGGCCAGGTACACCCTGAACGAGGAGTGGCTCCTGCGGGAGAACATCGAGGCAAAGCCGAGGGTGAGTTCCTCGGCCTGGCTCTGATGGGGCAGCTGTGCACGAGGCCGGTGCGGTCCCTGTGCAGTTGTGACAGACACGTGAATCATACCCCTGCACAGGCGCCTTGCTGCTGCCTAAGCTCGCTACTGCAGAACAGGCTCATGGCTGTCCCTTGTTGGGTCCCTGAAGTGTCCCAGATGGATGGTGGAGGGAGGGGAGATAATTTGTTTTGCCACAGTCAGAGTTAAAGCAATGGGTTTATTGGTCCTGGCAGAAAGTGTCTTCACCAGCAGTGGGGAAGTGCAGGCTGCAGACCTGGCTCTGGGGTGAGGGCTCTGCCCAGGGCACAGGAGCAGCGCTGAGAGTGGCTCTGAAGAATGTCTGCTGCTGGACCAGGGAAGCCGAGGGCTGTGCATGTGAAGGGCTCAGGTCCCTCCAGTGCCTGACACAGGATTCAGCAGACACCTTTCCAGAGCCTCGGCCAAATCCTGCTTTCAATTACCTGGCATAAACCTGGAGCAGCTTTGCTGCAGTCAGGAGGTTACCCCAGATGTGCATCACCGTAACGCAGAGCAGGTTCGAGCTTCCACATCCTCTGCAGATTCCTGTTATGAGTTGACCTGTAAATGTACAGAGCAAAGCAGGGGGGTGAGCAGGGGGGTGAGCAGCGGGCGCAGAGTGCTGGCGCTCTCGGCAGAGGTAACTTCATGAGGGTGAGCAGGGGAAGCGCAGCCACTTCTCACTTCAAAAAGCAAGAACAGCGTGAGCGGGTGTCTGCAGCTGCAGGGGGTGTGCGATGGCAGTCCCCGCATTGCTGAGTCACAGCACACCTGTGCGGTATCGAGTGTGAAATGACATCTTTATTTAATGCTGTGGAGAAAATTGGACTTCACCTCCACATTCGCAGCGCCCGTGGTCGGGGGTGGGCTGTGCTGATGCTGAGGTGCAGCGCTGGCAGGTAACTCGCACAGGTACCAGGGTCCTCCCGGGAGGCAGCTCTGCCGGAGCACGAGCAATGCTCCGGTACCTGAGCTCCTGCCTGGGCGGGCGGCGCGGTGGCACTGGGATTGCGATCACCGCTCAAGGACGGCACAGGGTCTCCCTCGGGGAAGCAGAGGACACAGCAGAGGCAGAGCTGGGGCTGTCCCGGGGAAGCCTGGCAGCGCGAGGGGAGGTGTCGGTGTCAGTGCCCGTGTTCTGGCCCCGGGCCGGCAGCCCCAGGGGTGTAACTCAGGCTCTCTGGAGGGTGTAGCCTGGATGGTGGCACTTGTTCAGCAGCGCGGGGCACGGTGGGAGCCAGGCGGGCGTCCTCAGGAGCCGGCAGAGCCGGGCAGGACACCCCTAACTCAGCCTCTGCCTGCAGAACCTCAACGTCTCCTTCCAAGGCTGCGGCATGGACTCCCTGAGCGTGAGGGCCATGGACACAGACACGCTGAGCCAAGTGAAGGAGAAGATTCTGGAGGCCTTCTGCAAGAACGTCCCCTACTCCCAGTGGCCAAGGGTGGAAGATGTCGACCTTGGTAAGAGGCAGACGCATTGGATCAGACGGTCCTTAAACCAAGGAAAAGCACCTGACATTGCATGGTAGCTCTTGTGCCTGTCTGAGGGTGGTGGTGAAGCAGCACTGACCAGAGGGCAGATGTCATGGTTTAAATTAGTACAGCAGATCTGAGGGCAGCTTTTCCTGTGGATGGTCTTCAGGAATGTGTGGTGGCACCAATACTGGTGGACAGAAATAACAGGGCACATAACTGGAAAGAAGCTTTAGGAAAGCCCAAGGGGAGCAGAGGGATGCTTGGACTGGCAGCCTCTAAAGCCTACAGTCTTAACTCCAGAACAAGTACCCTTCTACGCACCCCTGAGCCTGGAGATGGCTTGTCAATACATGCTTCTCAATAAGCAGCCATGACTAAGCCCATGGGCTCCTGTCTGGCCATCGATTCAGACCTGTCATTTGTCTACTCAGAGGCCAGCTTCTCCCCAGAATAGCCATGTGCCTCGTTCAGGCTGGTGTCTCACTTCTCCCTTCTCTGTGCTCAGAGTGGTTCGCCACCAGCACCGACAGCTACATCCTCCGGGACCTTGATGACACTTCAGTGGTGGAGGATGGCAGGAAGAAACTCAACACGTTAGCACATTACAAGGTAAATCTGCTGGAAGGCTTTGCTTCCTCAGAGCCTGACTGGCCCTGGGGGCGAGCTGCGGATCCCCCTCCCAAAACAGGATCATCAGGAACAGGCAGGGAGGTTGCCATAGCTCCATGAGAGCTTCCAGGGAATAGACATCTGCCCTGGCTAGGAGCTCGTTAATATTGCAACACACTGAAACTAATTAAACACTCTTCATGCAAAACAAGTTATTACTGACAACAGAAAGAGAAGGGGGGGAAAGCTCCAATTCCCAGCGGCCCCCAGCTTGGCTGATTAGTATCACTCTGCTCTTGATCTGTGCTCCTGCTGAAGTCACTGGCACAATTGTCGCTGTGTGCCCTGAGAGCAGGGGCCAGGGATGCATTGAGGAGCAGAGGCCAAAAATGTGCAGAAATGTGGCAAAGCAAATCGTTTTCTTGACCGTTTTTCCTTTTGAAATTAAACGAAACCAGAAATTTGGGTATGATTTCCATGTTCCCTGTTACGCCTGGGAGCAGAATCCTCCCTGGTCTGCAGCAGCGCATGGAAAACCAAACCGGAGCTGGGTACTTCTTAATGCGGTTATCAGGGCAGCAGCCACGCTCGGAGCCCCGCTGCTGGCACGGAGCCACACTGCACCAGAGCCACGGCACTGGGAGGTGGCCCCAGCCCAGGGGGCTGGCAGCAGCCAGGTTCCTTCTGCCCTTCGGGGGAAGGCACACAGCATCCACACAGCGCCACACTCCCTCCCCCTTGAACTACGTGGTGTCAACATCCAAAAATGTATCTGGGGGCAGAGGCAGGCACAAGGGTGTTTGTGGCAGACCAGGAGCTGCACCAGTGTCCCCCAGCTCTCAAAATCTCCCTGGGGCTGTACCCAGTTCCCTGGGAGGCACCATTAAGGCCCCATCATCAGTATCTGCTCTTTCCTTCTTTTGCAGATCCCTGAGGGGGCATCATTGGCCATGAGTTTGTCAGACAAGAAGGACACCACACTGAGCAGAGGTCAGTGATGTCTCACTTCTCTTCCCCTGTTGCCGGTGACCTGGCAGAGACACGTGTGGGTTTAGAGAAGGGGTGACTCTGGCCAGGGGTGCTGAGAGCCGGGTCCTTGCCTGGACCATGGGAGACAAAACATCACCTGAACAAGGAGCTTCGACCCCTGTCTCCAGGCCACCTGCACAGAGCCCGTCCCTGGGGGGTGCAGTGGGGCACCACAGGGCAGGACAATGCAAGGGTGCCCCTGTGCTCATCCTGCTCTTGTGCCCTCCTGCATCACTCTTAAAGCACCCCATGGAAGACCTCAAGTCCTCCTCAAGGGACTTCTCGAGGTACTCACCACATGCCCCAGAAGGCAATAAACACCCCCAAACTAAAGGAAAATGCTGAGGTCACTTGGAGTGGGAATGCCAGCTCAGTGCTTGGGCTCTGGGGAATAGTGAAACACCTCCTGATGCAGAGAGTGTCTGTGGAAGCACATTTAAGGTTGGATGCCCCCGGCTGAGCCCTTTGTTTCTCTCTTGTTCACAGTGAAGGATCTGGACACGGAGAAATACTTCCACTTGGTGAGTAGAGAGGTTGTCCTCTGCTGCCGGGTTGGCTGCTGGGGAGGTGTCCCCCTGGAAGGCAGTGGCCTGGGAAGTGCTGGGAGCAAAGAGGTGACCAGTCAGGCCCTCCTGCACTTCAGTGTGTGCGTCCTGTTTTCTCAGTGTATATGATGAAAGAGGAGAAAATCTCAGCCTTGCTGACATTAACAAAATTCATCTCTGTGGGCTGGAATGTCAGATGTGAGGAACAAGATGGCTCAGGGCTTGTTCGTATTCTTAGGGGGGCTCGAAGAGGTGCAGGAACGTTGGCTGTAGGCAAGCTCCAGCGCAATGGGACATAACAAAAACCACCCGGATGGCACAACCAGCGCTGTACCTGTGCTGCAGCTGTCAGCAGCCACTGAGAGCTCTGCAGTGCTCTGCTGTCAGTACTCTCCCACGCAGCCGTGGTCAAGGCATCTACCGGGAGCTCCTGGCGCGGCGCCGGCTTCCCCGGGCCTGGAGATTTATGAGCTCCTGGCTGTGCTCCGTGCCGAAGGAGCAAGTGCTGAAGGATGCTGAAAGCTGTTGTGAAAAAAGTGTGATGGGCAGCAGCAATACCTCAGAGCCCGGTGCTTTTTTCTCTCTACCAAAGTTTCCGTGCTGGGATGGAGTGCAAATATACAGTGCATGCACACATGTGTGCACTCAGCAAGGAGGGAGAAGGGATGGGAAACCAAACGTGCACATGTGAGACGGTGCCAAGATGGCCTTAGTTGGCTTGCTAGGTCATTACAGAGCAGTAATTGACTGACCTGACCGGTGGAATACTTGGTTTTGCTTTCCAAAAGGCCAGGGCGGGAGCACTGCCTGATGGTTCTTGCCCTGTCCCCAAACCTCAGAAAAGGTGGTTTCTGCAGAAGCCTTGTGCATTGCTTCTGGGAGCCTAAACTGCAGTGGCCTGGGAGCAGGAAGGCCGGCAGACCGAAGTGCAAAGTGAGCTCGATTGTTTCATTTTCTTTGTCTAGCTTGAGCGAGGCAATAAAAGCAAGAGAAACAAACATCAGAAAAATGGGTATAATGGATCACTTTTTCAAAGCCATATAAGGGTATATTTATAACACAGTAACTGCTTTTTAATTGAATTTTCTATGCAGTTGAAATTCTATACTTAAATGAAAATGCAGTGTGACACTTCCACAGAGGAGTGCTCTGAACATGTGTTTTATATTGGACCAGGTTCTCCCAACCGATGAGTCAGTTGAACATAAGAAGTCCCACAGGCAGAGCCACAGGAAGAAGGTCCTCCCCGAGATCTACTTGACCAGGCTGCTCTCCACAAAGGTAGGAGATGGATGCCCTTGCTCAGGGCAAGGGGTTGCTGTCTGTTTGGAGCGAGAAGCCTGCTCTAGGGAGGGAGTGCAGCGGGGCTGGCTGGTCCAGAGGGGCAGTGGATGCTGGAGCGTGCTCAGTGGGGCTGCCGGGCTCTGCTGGCTCCTTGGGCTCCCTCCAGCTTTCCAGCTCATCCTCAGAGCAGCAGCACTGTGAGAAGCCCCACATGACCTCCCCAGGCTGGTCTGGGCTCTGTGCACGTGGAAGGGATGCTGACCACCACTGGGTTCGTGATGCACTGTTTAGATCTGAACCCCTTTCCTAGTGAGGGGTCCTGCTGGGGAAGTAGATGGAGATGCTCAGCTTTGGGAGCAGGGGAATGTCTGTGCAATCTTATATCAGATTTGAACTTCCCCACTCTGCGACTGCTCAGCTCCAACAGTTGGGCTCCCAGCCCATCTTTAATCCCAGCATGATGCTTCACTGGAGCAGAGATCACAAGAATGGCCAGCAGTCTCCAGTCTTCTTTGTATTTACTGTGCAGAACAATCGCAGATGTGAGATCCTAGCAGTAAGAAAGAAAATCTCAATGCCAAAAGAAATTAAACCCAAATGCAAGCTAATTATATCGCTATGCACAAATAAACCTTTCCCTCCCTCCTTCGGCATCCTCTTTCTCTGCTGCCAGTTGGGTAAATGAGAAAAGGATTTCCCCTTGTGCGCAGCGGTTGCAGCCCCTCCTGCTGCTTCCTGGGCTCGGGTGCTTTCCCGGGGCTCCATCGGGTGCTTGTCCCGCAGGGCACGCTGCAGAAGTTCCTGGACGACTTGTTCAAAGCCATTCTGAGCATCCGAGATGATAAACCACCTGTGGCTGTGAAGTATTTCTTTGACTTCCTGGAGGAGCAAGCAGAGAAAAGAGGGATCACAGACCCTGACACCATGCACATCTGGAAGACCAACAGGTTTGGAGGAGGAAATTTCTTCTTTCTTTCCTTCCTTCCTTCCATCTCTCCAGAGCAGCAGCTGCAAAGCCTTGGTGTCCTAATCACTAGGTTGCTAAAAGTAGAAGAGGGACTTGGAAAGCAGGAGGGGGTGGAGGGGGTGGCGAAAGATGAGGCCAAACACGGCTTGGAGAGCTTTGACAGCAGCGCTCAGGGGAAAGGCGAGCTGGAAGAGGAGGCATAGGCAGCTAAAGGGCAAACTGGCACGCTGATGCTAACAATTACAGGGAAAACAGAAGAGGGACTGGACAATGGGAGACAGCGCTGGTGTTAGCTCCGAGCAGTGGAGATCTGAGACAAAACCACGTCAGGTCTTAGAGCATGGTGGAGATTTTAAAACCAGCAGATTTGGCTCCTTTTCGTTTGCTCTCTGGCTCTTCAGTCCTCAGGCGCTTTTGTCTCTGTAACCAAGCTGAGACCCCAGGGGCAGTCACGGGCGCTGGTGCTGTGGCAGTTGCGTGCTGGGGCTCTGCAGCCGGAGCAGTGCTGAGAGACCTGAGGAGCACCGGGAATGGCGTGGGGGAGCCAAAGAGAAGGGGGATTAGAGCAGGGGGAAACTGGATTTGGCTGGAAGAGCTGGGAGCCTGGAGGGAGTGTCAAGGGGAGGCTCGGTGCCTCTGGGGCTGCAGGGACAGGGACTGCTTCCAGCCTACAGTGAGCATTCAAACCAAATCCGGCTGGGACAGCAGGCACACAGACACAAGCACCGAGTTACAGCTCTGCCCTTCATAACCTTTAATTGCCAGGAGAGCAGAGACTTACAGTGGCTTTCTCTCCTTAGCTGCTGAGGAGGGATGATAGGAAGGGCAAGCAATACCCTGAAACCGTGGCCAAGTGAGCAGTTGAATAGCTGGAGGAGAAAATGATGAGTGAGCAGAAAGAGGCACAGGAAGTGTGTTTCATGGGCCAGGCCCACAGTCAGAACCAGGTGATGGTTACTGCCAGGGAAGACTGAAGGGAGCTGACACCATTGCTACAGAAATCAGTGAGTGGGGAAGCCTGCTCCAGCAGCCCCGTGCAGGCAAACCTGCCCGTGCCCTGCCTGGAGCAAGGGTCTGGGCACCCCTGGACAGCATGTATGTGGAGGCTCCTTCCTGTGCCACATGCTTCAGCCTGAAGAGATGTCTCTTGAGGGAGAAGACCTGTGCCTGCCCCTCGTGTTAGGTGCTGGGCCATATGCTACCAGGATGTGATCAAATAGCGGATCATTCTTTTTTCTCTCTACTATTCGTTTTTTATCATCATCTTTCCCACATTTCCTCCCCTCTCCCTCTGGAGTACAACCATTCACCTGGTGTGTGTTCCTGGCTCGTTTCCTCCGCAGCCTACCTCTGAGGTTTTGGGTCAACATCCTGAAGAACCCCCAGTTCGTCTTCGACATTGACAAGACAGACCACATCGATGCCTGTCTCTCTGTGATAGCCCAGGCTTTCATTGATGCCTGCTCCCTGTCCGACCTGCAGCTGGGCAAGGTACTGTCCCAAGAGAACGTGTGGCTCCTGTGCGGGCAGGCAGGACACGCTCCGGTGCAGGGGGGAAGGGACTGTCAGGTCTCCCAGCCCAGCCTCCCGCGCAAGTAGGGCTGATAGGGACGCACTCGCTCAGGCTCACACAGTTGAGTTTTGGCTGTCTCCAAGGGTGAGTTCTCCCCCTCACTCCACTTCAGTTAACAGCATCCATCAGCACTGGGAAGCACTTGGCAGGCACTGCTGCAGCCCCGGAGGTGTCGGTGCTCCCCTCTGGTGGCAGTGTCTCCATCACATGCTGCCCACCCCAGGCAGGCTGGCGGAGCCCAGCGGGCTGGCACGAGGAAGCCAAACCTGCCCGGAGCACACGCGAGGCTGCCCGGGCCGTGCCTCCTCTCCCACCGCCGGGATCCCACGCACCATCCCGTGTGGGATGTTCTGCTCTGCCGCCGCTCTCCCACGGGCTCAGCCAAGCGTGTGCTGACATTCGAAACTTCCTGACATAAATACATTTTATTAGGAAGTGCTGTACATCACCCCCATGCCCCCCCAGGGGCTGCGGTGCGGGGTGTGACGTGGAGAGGACCCTACGGGGGGGCAGGAGGCAGGCACTGCTGAGGGCAGCAGGAAGCCTCCGCTCTGGGCTGATGCTGCAGGAAGATCTAATGAGCGTTTGATTCTTTGTTTGTTTGGGTTTGGGTCTGTTTTCTGGTGCCTTACGAAACACCTCCAATTTGTCCTTGTCGGCCGCGGGTGAGGGGAAGAGGGGTCAGCCAGAGTCAGACAGCAGATGGAAACATTTTCAGGACTACAATAGCATAACTGAAGGAATTGTTGAGTAATGTGGGAAGAATAAATCCTCAGCATAAAAATCAGCTCGCATACACACGCAGTGTATCGCTGAATGCTTTCCAGGCTGGATTCTTCCCCGGCTTCAGAGTGTTGCTCTGGATGCGGCAATGTGAGAGCAGGCTCGGACTCTGCACATGTACAGTGCACAAGCAGTTAACAACCCAGTACCCTTCTCCATAGTACAGACAAATGAGACACAAATTAAAAAAATAGCTTAAAAAAGGGGGGGGGGGAGGATGTTTCCAAGGGAAAGAAAACAAATGTTGCGAGCAGGCTCTGTAGCTTGGCTGTATTCCTGCAGTGCCTTGTCATTGGGTTTGAAAATAAACTGCTGTGGGATCTGGTGCCACAGCCTGGTGCCCATTTCCCACTTCCCCTGCAGCATCAGCCAAGCTACATATTGCGGTGGCAGATTGCAGTTACCCCGGGCTTCCTTATTTACTGCCCTGTACAGCTGAAATGCTGCCTCCCCACGTGAGCCCTGCCAAGCTTGTCTCCTCCCAAGGTCCTCCCTCCCCTCTCCACCTGCCAGAGCCTCGGGAGCAGTCCCGCATCCCGTGTCAGGGCCGTGGGACGCGGTGATCTCACTCCCCTCTGTGCCCCTGAGCCAGGGGCTGTTTCCCTTTGGGATGCAGGCTGGGCCACTCAGCCAAGTTCATTCCAGGGTAGTGACGTCAGCGGGCAGGATTGCCTTGAGGTTAAAATCATTCACACTCGTGTTTGAGAGGAGCACAAGAGGGCTTCTGCCTTCACTGGTACAACCAATTGTGTGGCTGGGAGGTGAAGACTGCTTTGTCCAAGCTGACATTAATCAAGAGAGCTCAGTATTTGCTGTTAATTACTTTATGTGCACTCAATATAGGCCAGGCGGGCTGGGTTAGCCAACGCAAAATAAATCAAAGCTACATGAAAAATCCAAAAGCAACATTTCAACCTACAAAGTTCAGCTTGTAAGAGAGCTTTGTTCTTCAGTTTACATCAAGCTGGCTGCTCAAGAGACCCGGGTAAATGCATGCAGAAACCCTTCCCTTGTTAGCAATTTCCACAGGCAGAGCCACAGAGCACAAGTGTTTTATCTAACACAGTTGTGCTGCACTCATCTGCAGAGCATTACCTGGCAGCAGGCCACCCCGCCTGACCTTGTGCATACTTTTTAGCCTGCCCTTGCTGCCAATTAAAACACCATCACATAGACCACCTTCACTGGCAGTACAGCTAACAAACGCCGAGCTCATGCTAGGAAGAAGGGCTGGGGGACAGTGCTGTGGCTCCACAGGTCGGGGTACCTGTCTGCAGCACCTTGATGTGTTTGCGGAAGCGCCTCTGTCATTAGCTGTGTTATGCTTCGGTGCCATCCCACCGCACTCCTGCCTGTGTAAAGCCAGGACCAAAGACAGAGCTGTTTCCTGACAGCAACCATAACTGCAGTCCACATCTGATGGGCCAGACAAACAGGATAGGAAGTGTTCAGCCAAGAAAAACGCGGTGTTTGATTTCAGTGTCTCGCCCTTGCTCTAGGACTCCCCAACCAACAAACTGCTGTATGCCAAGGAGATCCCTGAGTACAGGAAGATAGTGCAGCGATACTACAAGCAAATCCACGACATGCCGCCGCTCAGCGAGCAGGAGATGAACGCTCACCTGGCCGAGGAGTCCCGGGTAAGGCTGCAGCCAGCTACTGCTTAGATGCTGCAGGGAGCAACCAACAAAGAGTATTTTGCCTCAAACTTCCATGCACAAACTTCATCTGACCTAATTCCAAGCATCTTCAGCTGCTGCCAGAGCTGCAGTAAACACCCACGAGTTAGCTTGAACTGAACTAGCTTTGGCACCACTGGGAGCTGAAAAATTCAGTGCCAGAGAGCTGGGAAGCTTGGAACAGGATCCCTGCAGCCCCACAGCTCCGGCCAGCTGCCCCAGGCACCAACTGCCAGGGCCGGCACAGTCCCAGGGCCCTGCTGGCAGCGGCCGCATGCGGGATGCCAGCAGCGCGCTCCGGATCCGTGGCCTGCCAGGGATGCAGCACAGCTTCCTCGGAATCAATCCATCTCCCGCAGCACTTCAGCCTCAGGCACCGAGCAGGTTTCTCCCTTGGCGTTCCTCTGCCCAGCTGTTGGGCTGCCCTATCCGTTGAAATGGCTTTGAGCCCAGGCAGGTACACTGAGCTGTGGAGCGTGGGCTCTAAGGCTGGCTTTAGAAAGACTCAGATCATTTCAGATGGAAGCAAATGCACTTTCCCTAAAGCAGTGAATCAAAAGCCTGGCTGCATCAAGGCAACAACAACCAAAGTATGCAGACAAAAACCTTTTAATGTAGCTAATGCCTGCTGATGGGGCTTGAGCTCACTTGCTGCATCACATTAATACTCCTCCCCTCTTTGTTCTGTCTTTATAAAGAAATACCGGAACGAGTTCAACACCAACGTCGCCATGGCCGAGATCTACAAATACGCCAAGCGCTACCGCTCCCAGGTAAGTGGGTTCAGCCGCACTCGGCCCCAGCGTACCCGTGGAGGGAATACCAAGTGGTGTGCATTAACCAAGCGGCCAGATGCCTGCATCCAGCCCCACTGCGAAGGGATTGTTGCTTCCAGCATAATCCCGTGCACACACAGATGCACGTGCCTCCTAGCCTTCGGCTGACAGCTTCTTGAAAGAGAAATCCAGCTATTCCTGGCTGGGCTGGGCTGCAGCAGGCTCCTGGCGCGCAGACCTGACCATGCCTCCTGGAGGGCAGAGCCCGCTGATGCAGTACACACTCAAATAACTCCCCATGCCCGGCCCGGGCTGCTCCCGACCCCCTGCGCCGTGGGCTGACTCCACACTATGGGCTTTACTGTCACGGGGGATTTTGGTTTCTCTCCCACCCCCTGCCCAGGATCTCGGCTCTGCCCTAGAGCAGCCGGACGGCGCCGGGGCTGTGGGCTCTTCCCATCACGGGTCCATCTGGGACTGGGGTTCTGCAGGTTCTGCCCGCATGGTCCCAGCACCCTCCCGTCTGTGTCTCCTGTAGATCGTGGCTGCCCTGGACGCCAACCCCACGACGAAGCGCACGCAGCTCCAGCACAAGTTTGAGCAAGTGATTGCGCTCATGGAAGATAACATCTACGAGTGCTGCAGTGAAGCCTAGGCCAACTGCAGCCCTGGAAGTGACCTTCTCCGCAGCGCAGTGCCATAGGGAACCTGCCTTCAGCCGCGGATATGCCGTGGATTGCCCCCACAAGGGCCATTCTCAAACCAACCTTGCGGTGGGGGTGGGCCTGGCCTGCGGCTGAAGGGCTCCTCACCCAACAAGAAGCCACGAGACACCTTTCTGAGCAGCTCAAACCCCCTCTGGTCTGCACTGTGGCACCCATGATTTATTCGCTGTTGCCAGCCAGAAATGGAGACGTGACACTTGTGGTGAGCTCAGTTCACCATTTCCCTCTGATCAGCGCCTGAACGGTCAGCGGCTCCCTGCATCCCTGTTTGTGGTTCCTCAGGACAGAGATGGGGCTGCAGAAGCCATAACAATGACACAAAGCAGAAGGGTAATCTCAGGGAGCAGAGACAGCAAAGGCCATCAGAGCAACGCCTGCGCTCCCTACCACACCATCCCTCTGACATCCTTGTTTATCCAGCACCAGGGACTCTATCAGCTGAGCACTATCTGCTGCATTCTGTGTATTTTTGTGCCTTTTAATTTTTGTACTGTATGTGTAAACATAACACTCCTCCATCTGAGACTTGGGCAACGTGGGGAACTCGGGGCTAAGACAAAGCAGTTGCTTCCCAAGCAGCCAGGGCATGGTGAAAGCACTTTATCCCCTAATGGAGACAGCTCTCATGGAGCATTTTCTATGTTAGACAGTGTGGGAAGGGCTGCCCCCCCTTCCCCAGGTTCCCCAACCTGTGTGCACAGTGAGCTGGAGCTGGGCAGTGAGTACCATGGCGAAAGGGGTCAGCTCCTGCTGACACCCTCCGTGAGTGGACTCGAGCCACATGCAGGGCACAACGCAAGGTAACACCTTCCCACCTCTGCCCCATGTGCTCCAGCATCTCCCTGTGATCATCCCTGAAAACAAGGTCAGTGCTACAGAGGTGTCTTCCTGAAGCAGCTTGTTCTGCTCACTTCAGAGCCAGCCAGCCATGGCTGAGATCCGAGAGCAGCAAAGAGAGTGCAGGTCTGCTTCGTGTCCAGTCTTTTTTTGGCTGATAAAGGTAAATGGAGTGGACCCCATCCCTGGCAGCGTGACGCTCAGGAGGTCAGCGCAGCAGCTCCAGCACCCCACACTGTAAACAAAGGTGGAAAGTGACCCACACTTATACTGGGGCCAGCAGGCAGAGTCCCTCTCTGCAGGCGGGGCTTGGCCAAAACCCAGACACATCACTGCTTTCCTGCAGCCCCGCGCCGGGGCAGAGCCCCACCTCGGTGCCCTGTTCTCCTTCCTGCAGGTAACCCCATCCTTTCTGGAGCCAGGGGAGCAGTGACCTCTCTGGTCCCCTCCAGCGTCTGCGTGCAGGCAAAGGCAACCTGCCCATGCAAGATAACCCAGACGTAGCCACCGTGTTTCCAAACTGCCAAATAGAACATTAAAAGTTACTACCTCACTCCAGGCAGAGTCTAAGGTGAACCTCCGCTACCCATCAGCCGGCAAGGATGCAACCTGGTGTTAGATGACTTTGGTCCACTGAACTCCTCCTGGGTGACTCACTGCCATGGACAGGTGGCCCCTATCCCGTCATTCCCAGTAATGCCACAGTTGTCAGGAATTGGAACAGCAGAACTGTGTGTGTGTATATAGATATCTATTTTAAAACAAATGATAGACTTTATTCAGTATGCTAAAGGGGGGGAAGGGGAAGAACAGAGTTTTTTAAGAGAACTACAAATAAGTGCATACACTGTGGAGGTTTCGATGTCTTTGCTGAGGATGTGGCTTCGGAATAGAAACCCTCAGGATGTAGCTGGGCTACATTTTATTTTGAAAGTGATTTCACACAAAAAACCCTTGAATTTTTCTCTTTTCAGAAACT
Source organism: Bolborhynchus lineola (assembly GCA_025448015.1). Lineage (NCBI taxonomy): Eukaryota > Metazoa > Chordata > Aves > Psittaciformes > Psittacidae > Bolborhynchus > Bolborhynchus lineola. The sequence continues at coordinate 90,992 of JAOEHX010044893.1, forward strand.
GTGAATAGCTGCCAGAGCCATGGGCAGGCCCGGCACCGAGGAGCACCGGGGGGCAGCGAATGTTGAGCTCGGCTGGAGGGGGGGAAGGGGTCACGGAGCGGCAGCCGCATGCTGTCGCAAGGGCAGGACACGGTGAGCTGAGAGCGTGGCTGCCTCCGGGCGCTGGGACTGGGCCATGCGCTGGGGCTATCGCTTTGTTATTTAATTTTTTCCAAAGCAAAAAACAAAACGAAACAAAGGCAGACGCAGTTGTGACAACCAACGGAAAGAACAACTTTTCCAGGGCAGAAGCTTGAGGGTTTGTAGCGTTGCCTCGAACCCCGAGCCCTTTGTAACATGTTTTGAAACTCTGGCACATGCTGTGGGTGTAGTGCCCTTACCCACTGTGTAGTGGAAGTGGCGGACTCTTGGAAAAGCCTATCTTTGTAATAAAACAAGGTGCTGAAGCCTGCCTAGCGACGTTCCTGCCCCTGAGCACGCAGAGGACATACAGCGCTGGGGAAGACTCCCACCACGGTGCATGCAGCGCACGTTGCGCATCCAAGGTGCACCGTGCACGCTGATAAGCAGCTTGCTTCCGTGGGAGGTGGGGTCGAGACCCTCTGCCCTGCGGACACATTGCAGCTCCTGCTGCCCAGTGCCACAGCTCCCACCAGAGCACAGGGAGAGCCGCGTAAGGACACAACCGGCGCCTGGAATCGCGCAGAGCCCAGCGACACCGCAGCGGTGCCCAGGGCCAGGCACCCTCACCTCTGCCAAGTGCTCCCAGCCCACAAGACTGCCTTCTCGCAGCCCCAGGGAGCCCAGTGCCTGCCCTGCACCACCACCACCCCCCCCAAAGCTTCTGGGCTCAGCCCCATGACACCAGCCCATAGGTCCTAATTACCATGCTGTGTCGAAATCCCCTCTTTTCCACCTCCCCCAGTAAAAGCCGCTCCAGACACCAGAGGGATTTGCCTTTCCCCCCAGAAAGTCGATACTTGAGGCTAAAGCAGAAGCTAAATCCAGCCATTCAACTATTTGGCCTCTGCCAAAGCAAGCGCCTCACGTTTCACACCAAGAGCCTCGTAAGAGGACACAGCTCCCTCACGGGATGGTTCCATGCAGTGAGCAGTGCCTGGCAAGGCTGACCCGCACCAGAGGGACAGGGGAGCTCTGCTCCGTTATTGCTGCAGCATCTCCCACCCCGTCCCTGGAGGCAACGAGAGTTTCAGCTCCATTAAAGATGGATCAGCATGGCCAAGGCTGAAGTTTAAAGAGAAGTTAGTTTGATCAGCTCTTGCTTAAGCCCCAGAGCAAGGCCAGGAGCCTTGGAAGGGCATTGGCAAGGCCAGCTGAAGATTAGCAAAATCCTCTTTAGGAAGAGAGTTTTACTTCCACTGATTTTCTCCTGCCCAGGAGAACTGTAACCCCTTCTATTATCAGGCTGACCTTCAGAAAGGCTCTGTTCTGTGCAGAGCAAGAGGAATTCAGGCACTTGAAGCTATTAAATGAAACCGCTCATATGTTGATCTTGAGGACTCACCAAGACAGGCTTAGAGGTGGGAACTGCCCCAGATAGGTAACGAGCACAAGCAATGCTGCAGTCCTCAGCAGACATCCCAAACTCCTTGTTTTGAGCCCTAAAACACTTCTGTCTTCCTCGTACCATGATGAGAGCACTGGCAGCTGCCCCCACGCTGGGGACCCTTGCCCATGGCATGCACCCGGACCGGCTGCACTGCTGTAATCCCAGCTCAGCCAGGCATTAGCACAAGGGCAGGCAGGAGGGCAGAGGGCCAGGCAGCCACCCTGGACAGGCAGGACTGGCCATGCCTGAGCTTCACAGTGCCCAGGGTGCCACTGTGCTGTGTCCTGTGGGTCCCAGGGCCCCCCCACGGGCCATTACCCACACTGGGGCTCACCACCAGCCTGCACACACAGAGCACCCAACGCCCAGCACTCCCTGGCACTGCAGCCCGGAGCTGGGGACATGGGGACCGGCAGGGCACCTCTCCATGAGAGCAGGCACGGCAGGCAGCACAGTGCCACATGGGATGAGGCCAGGAGATGGGGGTGCAGCAGCAGAGACCCATGAGCAGGGCAGCAGTCACACTATGGTGGGAATGAAGCATCTTTATTAGCAGGACATGAACAGAAAGCTAAAACCTACCCTGGGAATAAACCCAACACAGACCCCGAGGGCTAGAGCCTGGCTGGGCTCCTATGGAAGCAGGGCTGTCCAGGACACACTATGGGGCCTCCTTGTCCTCCGGGAGGGCCGCTGCTGTCCCCAGGCTGGCCTGCCCCTGGCTGGCTCCTGTCTTCACCCGGGGCTTCCTCGCCTTGCCTTCACCCCGCTCCACCTTGGGCGCTCCCGGCTGGGGCCCTTGGGGAACCTTCCTCTTGCTCTTTCCCACTGGGGTCTTCCGTGGCCGCTTGGCCCCAGCGCCCGCGGGGCTGTCACCACCGTCCCCTCCTGCACCCTCAGCAGCTGGAGCCATGGAGGACCCCTTGCCAGGAGCCTGCGGGCGGTCGACAGCTCGTGGGGGCTTCGCTGCATCGCTCCTGGGCTTTGCTGCTCCCGGTGGGGGGGCCTGGAGGGGAGAGAGCACCTCCAGCTACTGCCAGCAGCCCCCCCCCAGCCACGCACCATGCTCACCTCCATGGGCTTCACCCTCTTCTGCTTCGCCGCCGTCAGCTTCTCCTCCATGGCACCTGCGGGATGGGCAGAGGATGAGCCCAGGCAGGAGCCCCTCCTGGGGCCGGGGCACCCCGGGTGCTCCTGGCACCACCAGCCCTTTACCTTGCTGCCGCACACCCTCTGCGGGGGCCCGGCCGGGCTTGCTGCCCCCAGGCTGTGCTGGCTTTGGGGGCTCTCCTCCATCAGGATCCTCCTGGCCTGGTGGCTGCTTCTGCTTGAGCATCTTGGGGGCTAACTGGGGGTGAGAGAGGGATGGAAGCAGGGCTGGTCCCCACCGCGGCCCCAGCCCCACTGCCGGGGCCAGCATCCCCCTGCTCACCTTGAAGGTGCCAGCAGCCCCTGTGGCAGTGGAGTTGTGGGGCCGCACCAGGTCCCCACGGCTCAGCCCCTTGGTCAGTGCCACCTTCAGCCAGTACTTGAGGCGGATGGGGTCCACTGTGGGGTACTTGGCCAGGATGAACTTCTTGATGGCTGCGGCGGAGGCACCCTTCCTGCTGTCCTTGGCCTGCAGTGCCTCGATGACCATCTGCATGGTTGAGGGGTGCGGAGCGCTCCGGCACTGGGGCAGCAAACCTGGGAGCGGGGCTGTGCCAGTGGCTTCAGCTGCTGGGAAAGGCACCCAATGGGACCCGGACCCAGGGCCAGCCCCGAGGGCTGCAAAGACCCCCAGAAGCTGACCCACAGCCCCCAGAGCCTGAGCAGGGCCCCGCCGGGACCCCGCAGCAGTCTGCGAGCCCCTTACCCAGCTGATGCTCCATAGCAGCACACGCCAGCACAAAGACCCTGCTCCCAGCAGCTCCGCTCAGGACCCCTCTGCCCTCGCTCACAGGCTCACCCAGCCCACTCCCAGCTAATTTATCAGAGCAGCACCTACCTGCAGGTGCTGTTAAGGAGCTGCTAATTACTGTGGTGAGCAGGTGGCTGAGAGCCCCTCTGCGAAGCCTTGCAAGGGGCCAAGGGCAGTGGGGGCCTCTCTTAGTAGCGGGTTTGGGGAAGGGCAGGATTTGGGGGTCATGGGGCGATGAGCACACAGGGCAAAGGGGCCTACGTGCTGCTTGCAGGGTGGTGGGGAGCTGGGTCTGGAGCTTGCTGATGGCAGCCGGGGCCCACGCAGGACCTGTTCCCAGGGCGCTGCTGTGACGTGCTGGCTCCCCTCGCCTGGGGAAGCAGAGTGCTGCACAGCCAGGGGAGCCTGAAAACAGGGGAGGGGGGAAAGGGTCCCACAGATGAGACAGGAAAACAGTGAGTTGCATTGCTGGCCCCTGGGCGCAGGAGGAGCAGTGCTCCCGCGGAGCCCCAGGGGTGCGCTCACCACCAGCACCTCACTTGCCTTTGACTGCCAAATCCCACTGTGCCTGGGGGAGAGCACTCCCAGCCCCACGCAGGGGCAGCCCCTCCATGTCCCTCCACGTGTCCGTGCCAGCTCCTGGCACAGCAGTTGCCCGCTGCCACAGGAAACATTGTGCCATGGGCCACGTATGAGCTGAGCGCTTGGCTGTTCAGGGTCCCCAAGGCACCCAGGGCACGTCTGTGTCATGGCAGTGCTAAAAAGGAGTCCTCCTATGATCCCATGGACACTTTCTCTGCTGTTCCAAAGGGGCAGGATACTTGTGATGCTCTCAAGGTGAGCCTGAGTAATTCAATGATTGCACTTTGGGGCAGGAACTGTGCCAATGTCTCCACCTCGGGGACCACTGTGGTCCTCCACAGCACCGCGTCAGTCCCTTCTTTACGCAAGTCACGGGGCTTCCATGCCCATGGTGGGTCACAGCCGGGGGAGCTGCAGGCCAGGATTAGGTGACAGCATCCTGGTCACAGCCCGCCTCGTGGATGTGTTACTGCGCAAATGTACGTGCAAAGCGCGGCCCAGAAGGACCTTTGTCAAGGTCTGCTCCCACCTGCTGAACCCAGCGACCGCATCCCGGCAGGGCACCGAGGTGCCGATGGGAGCAAGGAGCTGGGAGGGGCACCCGGGGCCCTGCGTGCCCAGCTCCCCTGGGCCAGCACCGCCACCACGTTCACTGCTCCACTTCCAGTCCATTGCCAAATTTCCCAGGAAGGGGACAGTGGGGACACGGGAGGGCTGCAGGGGCTGGCGCCGTGCAGGGTTGGGTCCATCTCCAAACGTCTCCTCCTCCTGCGCCCAACCGTCACCTCTGACAGCTCCATGATGCCTCCAGCACCCGCCTGGGCTGGCAGGGGGATCCCAAACCCTTGGTTGCCCCTACCAGCAGCAGCAGCAGCAGCAGCCACAGGGCTGGGCATGGTGTGGCCCAACAGCCCACAGGCTTGGAGCCAGGCCACGTGCTGGGGCTGGTCCTGCGGCAGTGAGGAAGTCAAGGGGACAGCATTGCTTCATGGACAGCAAATAAACACCCAATCCCTCCTCCTCTTCCCTCCAAAGCCAGCTCCCAGATTTGAGGTACATGAATCAGGCATCAGCCTAAACACTGAATTATTCATAAACCTCTAATCTTTAGATTTCACTGAATATGCAGAAGTATCGATAAAAAAAAATAATGAGAGAATTGTACTTGCAAATTGCTCTTTATTAAAGGTTTAACTTGCATGGGCTCTATATGTTCTGTATTAGACCTTGCAAAGCTGCATAGGATTAGAAATCAGAGAGGATAATAATGTACAAAAATAGTTTCAAATGTTGATAACACCGAACAGCGAGAAAAACATCTTATTTGTATAACTGAGCTAAAAATAAAAATGAAGAACACTGCTACAATTGCAATATGCCATCTTGTGCCGCTCAAAACATATGTCGACATCTCGGAGCCGTATGCTCCCCTGTCTTGCTGTTACAGCGCGGAGGGAAGCTTAGCGGCGCGCCCGTGGATCCTCAAAAGCACAAGCAGTGGCCAAAACCTCCTGTTGGGGCTGGTGCCAAACTGCGCGGCGGAGCGGGAGCGTGCGGGAGGAGCGGCGGGACCAGGGGAGGGCTCTGCCGGGGACACCCAGCAGGGATGTGCCGAGGGTGCAAACAGCGGGCGCGTGTGGCTGCGCCGGGCGCCTGCAGGAGCCAGCACGGAGCCAGCACGGAGCCCTCCCCGGGCACCTCCGGCTGCAGACACGCATGTCCTCGCTGTGCCGAGCTGCACGGTGCCGCCGGGCGCCCGCCGTGCTGCCCGCTTGCTGGGCAGGACCCGCAGCCATCCCCTCTGCGGCATGGAGGGGCCCGATTGCACCGCACCGTGCCCTGTCCCGGCTGCGGGGTGACGGAGCCTCCCAGGGCTCCTGGCATGCCGGAGGTGGGGCAGGGCTGGGGCGGGGAGCCCCGGGTAGGGCTGGGGGCACCTCGCGGCAGCCGAGCCTGCCTCGGGC